>JWJA01004844.1:0-18594 GCA_000812885.1 Lanzia echinophila
AGCCTACATCATCATGCCCTATAAGTATAAAGCTTTTCTCTTTTTTTGTGGATAATTATTTTACCCATTATTGAAGATATAATTATTTGTTGTTAATAGTATAATACTATTGTATATATTTGTATTATTAAGGGGTGGTTTAATTGTTATGACGATATTTTACTAGTAAATTTGGGTGGTTGGTGTCTGTGCCCCAGGCCGACATTTTTTTTTAAGACGTAGAGACTGGATACCCAGATAAGAAGCCATGACCTTCATGTCCTTGCCCGGGCTCCACACCTCCACTATTTTGGTTGGAGATCAGTGGGGCGAGTGCAGTGAATCCCCATCCTCATGTAATTTTCAATCTCTCGCTTGCTTTTGAACTTTAGATTTTATAATTGCCAAAGTATATTTATTACCTGCGGGGGTGTAATTTTATGCTGAAGGTTATGGGATTTAAATGTGGTTTGAATTAAGAAAATCAAATCGCACCCCCCAAACACCTTTTACAATCGCTTCCTAGAAGCGTTTGGGTGCACTTTGAATTGAAGGAAGGAGTAGTAGCTGATGTATCCACGGGTTATTTAGTGAGTAGGTAAACACCGACAATGAGCTCCTCGAGTAATACAAATTCCTCACTAACCTCCATATTTATACTTTCATCCCGCTACTACCAAAATATAATTGACATAACTCGTAGTTCTAGCGTATTTATTCGTTCGTGTTCTAGCATACGGTATTTCTCGATTTTAACTAACGTCGACTTCATTTTCAACCCATACTAAATACAAAGTACAATGAAAACTCGAAAACAAGAAGACTTGGTATATACACCGGCTATTTGAAAAATGTATTCCGAGTGGGAAAATCCAAGTGGGGATGCTAAATTCCACGCACATAGCAGAAATAACGAGAATAGTGAACATCGAAGTAGATCGAGTGAAGAGCTAGCCAACCTTGTCACTTGAGTTACGGTAGTGATTAAGATTTCCGGGAAGCGAGGGGGATGGTTCTTTGCCCAGCAATTGAGTCCCGCAAATCAAAATCAAAATCTAAAAGAATTGATGCAGGATTTATAAATAAGACTCTAAATCATTCGAATCCCACTTCCAATCACAAGTATAAGTACCAATCCACACGCATCGAAGATTAGCATTGGAGTACTTGTACCAAGAGAATTAAATGGTGGGGATAGCGGGGTCAGCGATGGCTGGGTAAAATATCTTTTTGCTTACCTAGGTACTTACAATCACGACTTACAAATCCTTAAATTAATAAATAATAAAAGCGTAAGATTATATTCATCAATCTAAAAGAATCCTAAGGGTCTTCTCTCAATTATACGTTAATCTCAATCTTTGATGTCTCCAAATAATCTAACAACTACACCTTGCAAATCAATTTCCGAAGGGGAAAATGGTTGATAGATAATGATAAGATTTCCAAACATAAGACAAGTAACTCCATTCTCGAACAAATCGGAAAGCCCCCTGTAACCTATAACTAGATTCCGTTCTCTGATTATTGTACTTTACCCACTCATTCGATATCAATACTTCTTGCTAGCGGAAAGATATCAAATCGTTGTTTCTCCACCAACGTGTAACATTTCCTTTTCTTGGCAGCTAACAGTCTCGATCTTCTCGTTGCGTTGTTGCCAGTTGAGAAAGCTCCGCCGATGTCCCCTGGGAAAGGAAAAAATATATAGCCTACATCATCATGCCCTATCTAGTCGTAAGCATCCAGACGGATGCACTCATAATATAAGAATATTATGTTCTTGGTAGTGACAACGCTGCAGACATTGTTGTCTGATAATTTCGCCTTCGTTGATCTTCGGATGCCTCCAATACCCGCCAAGAACTCTCCTGGTACCCACTCTCCTGGTGCCCAGCATCGGAATCCCCTCCCCAATCTGAGTGTTCCGACACCCTAGCTGCTTGTCTAGCTGCTTGTCTACGCGCTCATTGATGCAATTGTATAGCTTCATCGGTAGAATTTAGGCCTGAAGGCATATCCTCGGCATGTATCCTATTGATTCGGCGTCAAGGACGGTAACCTCCATCAGTGTAGCCTGAATTAGATGCGGAGCCTGGACCAGATGAGTAGCGTAGGTCAGCTCTGCGGCGCGAACTAGTATCACTACCTGAATCATATCTGTAGTTTATACCAGCATCGTTTCCTGAACCAGATCTGGAATTTGAGCCAGTATCACTGTCTGAACGAAAATCATTTTCGCTGCCTGAATTAGCAAACCCACGATGGCGCATATCCTTCCTGAATGTGGAACGGAGTAAAATTCCGCGCTGCAAATCAGCGTCAGGGACAAACTCCAAGCCATTATTTCCAGATGTAGAGAGATTTCTATATGTGTGGTTTGGACCAGGGGCCCTACCCCGGTTAATACGACTAGTAGCACTTGAGTCACTACTGCTAAGTGTTCGGCGGCGCACATTTGTGAGGCTTTCATACCATTCAGACATCCCGGAGGTACTCGAAAGACTACTCGCTCGCGATGAGCCAGATGACTGCTCTGAAGTTCTGGAAGTTGATCGAGAATGGTCGCTTCTCTGGGGAGTAGAATCACGTAGTGCAGAGCCGCCACGCGGTTGTGGAGTAGAGCCTGATGACGTATGTTCGACCTGTTTGCGGGCTAGGAAGATATTCTCGTTTTCCTTGTTATGGTATTTAGGATCATCTGGTCCTTTCTTGGACCAACATCTCTCCAACCACTGCCAGAGATGCAGAAATCTGATCGCTAGAAGGAGTAAGCCGACAAAGAAAATAGATCTGCCGTGTGGATAGAATTCTTTCACTTATATTGTGTATCTATATCTGGTGTTTGTTGAAGTCTTGCCATAATCTCAGGTAGTATAACGCTGTTTGCCATCCATGCTTCACTTTGGCGAGTGAAGGTATTTCGACATTCTTCTGTTGGAAAATCTCCTATCTTCCAGTGCCAGGTGCTGTGGGCAGTATACATATTATCATTTATTGGCTCATATGAATACTTATCACCCGTCCATGTCAGTGTCCATTCCACCCCGCTCGTTTGCATTCGTCCCACGCCTCCCGATGTTCCACTTCTAGTGACATGGAAGAAACTTATTTCCTAACTAACAGTCAGCCATAGCTCTAGATCGATGGAAAATACTATTTACCGTAGAAGCTTCCTTGTACGCTACCTTGTGTGCAGGAAAGCCTTCGACTTTCCTGGCGTCAGAATATTTGTTTCGAAATGCTGTTGTAAAACGAGCATAGAGTGAGGTACGAATGGAGAGATGGTAGCGAGGCTTTTTCTGCCGAAGATTGCCACTGGATGATAGTGAGGAGGAACGTTTGTGCTTTTTTTCATGGAAAGGCATTCTGATGGCCGATCAGATCGAGTCGTGTGCTAAGTAAATCAAAATGATGTAAAGTTGGTTTGGAATTAAACGAAGTAGAGTGAATGAAGACCAAGTAGCTTCGAGATTCAGAAGATACCAGTTTATAGACTCATGGGGCTGCCGACACAAGGGTCATCATTTACCACTATGCCGAAACACCATCGACCTCCTGAGCCACCCAACACAACCATATCGATTGTACAAAGACTTAACACTAGCGCATGGAGATTATTGATTGAAGCATAGCGCGGAAGAAAAAGAAAAGGGTTAGGAAGAATAAGAGATGGTGCAATCCAAAATGTACATGGTTGTTTTGTGGGGTCAGAGCTATCCTCGAGATCATTAGGATATTTGGCCACAAAGACACAGAGAAGGAGCAAAATTGATAATAGCCATGTTTCTCGATTTCATACTGAAATCTGCTCGACCTTGAGGCAAGAATGATGTTGGTTGCAATTAATCGTCGACTCTATCAGAGAGCGAGATCGAGAGAAATCGTGTAGTACCCGGCAATTGCCCTGTAATAAGATAGTTGGTGCGTATGAGTTGTAAAATCCTACAATTCAACAATGATCCTACCATATGCTTTCAATGACGGCATTGATGAGCTACATCAAAGATTGGGGCAGGATGAGGGTTCGTGGGCGCAATTGGTCGTTTGGTTGAGATACGCGTTGGGAATATTGGCTACGCGATTCCACTGATCAATGGAATGAATATAGAACAATACAATATATATATTGTTATTGGTATATATTTGCTCCATCCCAGGCTAAGCATGAAGAATCCCTTCAGGGACTGTGATATTTGCGATGTAAATGATGTTGGTCAATTCTTTTCTACTTACTACTACCCGGCTATGCTGATTTCGCTGCTCGAGGCAGCACTTTGGGAACGTTTATTTCCTGCTTTCTGATGGCAGATTATGAAAGGATAGACGTCTATCTCATAATCTACCCCGTAGATTGGAAGGATGGAAGGTAAATTCTTCGAAATTGGATGGATGGTTTTGATGTACGCTGTGGTTATAACTTATTGTTCTGTAGGAACAGAAAAGACGCGTAGAATTTATTGATGGAGAATGTCAATTGATGAAAGGGATGAAGAGACTTGAAGAGTTAATCAGTTGCATCAGACAACAATTCAATGATATTTGGTCATAACACTCATATCATTTTCATAATTGTATAATCTGATCCCTCGCACAATAAATATAAATTGTTGGTTGGAAGGTATATGTTGTGTACGGTACATAATATAATGCAGTGCAGTACACAGTAGATCTGGTAGTGGTTGTAAGGTATATATATTTCAAAAATAATATTCTGAGGCCTTCGGGCATTTGGTAAGTTGTGCTTAGTTCCCTAAGTAATCTACACCCAAACTAACAGTTATTCCAGGTCAATTTGAAACGATACAGAGAAGATTAGCATGGCCCCTGCACTAAGGATGACACGCTCAATCAAAGAGAAGCTACCAATTTTTTTGCATTTTTTTTCCTATATTTTCTACATACAAAAATCATTTTTGATTCTCATCATCAATTTTTTGGAGCACTTTTTTGACCTTTTCCGAGATGCTTCCACTTCAAGTTACGAATAAGCGACCGCTTGAGCACCGGAAAAATTATTGTACCGGCGGCGGGCAACCTAAAATTAATTTATTTTTAGTACCTTAGTACTCTGTATTGGCACGTCCACCCCGCGTAATAATTTGACATTACATTCAAATCCGCTCCTACCAACTAGCCTTAAACGCTTCACCATTGTTTATAAAGTCTCTATTAACACTCTCCAATACTGTCTCCAAAAATGGACATTGATGAGTTTCTCAACGACCCTTTCGAAGATGTGGTACGCGCACAGAGTACAAGCACACGAGAAAGTGACCTACAAGCTTTAACAAGAGCTTGGGTCAACGAACGTGGTGCTCCGGAAATCCTACCGTCAGTCCTCGTATTTTTCTCCCATATACCTAGAGAAGGTCTCTAGCGCTCTGCGACTTTTACTCCGTATTGCATCACACTGACACCACCTCGATTTCCAGATGGCCTGCCAACAATCTCATTGAGCGCATAACTGAAAGGATTAAGAAACAAATCGAGAAGGTGGAGGAATTAACTGGAGATATGGATCCTAAAACCAATTTTGGCCTAATATGTTTGCAAACTGAGTTGGAGAGGTGGAAATATCTTATTAGAGGTCTGGTTAGGTCCAGAATTGCAAAGGTATGCTGGGGCAATCTCATCTGCCCTCAACTGTACTGATCTGCTTGACACAGATTGATGCGCACGCTCTACACTACCTTAGTAACGAAGAACTTCGATCAAGATTATCAGAAACCGAAATCGCATATGCTACTCGTCATCAACAATTACTTCATACTCACTACCTGTCGAGTTTCCTTGGCAGTTTCCCCGCTACATTACAAAACTTGAATGATACATCTGGAGGTATATCTATGATCACTGGACCGGACGAAGATACGGGTGTATTCGCCAGAGGCCTTGGATCCACAAGTGGTCTTGCTGGCGATGATGGAAGCATCATTGTTATGGGAAGAGGAAGAGATGGCGATGGTGAAGTTGAGGTTAGGAGAGGGGAGGTCGTGATTGCGAGATGGTCGGATATTAAGGAACATGTCGAGAAGGGCGAGATGGAACTGGTTTGAGAGAACGAATTAACGCGAACATGATCAGGAATATTGCGCTCTCAACAATGGGAGGGTACACCAGGATATCATTCCCGCAGAACAACTCTCCGCGACTTACACAACCCGCGGATGTATGTCTTGCTATTCGGTGACTACCACAACGTACCCATCACTCACTGCACGCTGCCCGTTGGAAGTCTGGATGGGCTGCGCACATGTCGAACTTTGGGGCCTTTGACAACCCCGGTCCTAGCAGGCGCGTCCATCGCTGCTCGAAACAACTGCAGATGCCAAGCCTAAAATAACCCAAAATTGCGACATAGCCGCCCTAGCGGTAGTTCCGGCGTCGAGTTGGAGATTTGCTCACAAAGTCTTGAGCGTAATGGAATTCCACATGGGTAGTTGATAATTCAACATTATATGATGTCGTCGAATTTCAGCTTCTCGTTGACATATATCGATACCCTCTGACACCGTTAGTTTGTCCGACATCAGTAACATCGGGGATCCAGCGCCCAAGATTGTAATAATCACTTGACCATCATGGATATCTTGATGTAAGATGCTGACTGAAAGCTCGCTCCTGGTTATGACGGTGCTGTTTAGCGGCATTGGTTGTCATGCCGGATACTGCTGGAAATTTGAAAATATCTTTCTGGGCAGGCACATTATGACTTGACCATCGTGGTTGTTCTATGATATGCGTGTGTTTTGTGCGTGTGTTTTGTGACTGGACATGTTTACTGGAGCATGCATACTAGTGTAGCAGCTTGAAGGTAATGATATTGACTGTGTCTAGCAATGTCTATTACTGTTACGATACCAAATTCTGTGCTTTCTTCTTCTGCGAGTAGGTGGTTGGGAGTCAAATCCGGGCTTTCAACACCTATTGTTAGTCACCTCGTCAACGAACACTCGCCATATTCTGGAAATATGAGTGTGATGTGAGTGCAAACGTGTTTTTATACATGAGTGATAGAATCTACTGTTACGCATTTCCTTGGGCAGCTATGAATCATGGCATCGCTGGCGAAGTATAAAAGCTCGACAATCTTCCCCTTCTGCTATCCTCTTCTGCTCTCGTCGCATAGGTTCTCGAACACCACTGTCTAGCCTATATCGCATCCAGTTCCAAACATTTATCGTTATTGCCATCAAGATGGATTTCTTCAAAAAAGGATCTAAAAAGTCTCGAGAGCAAGAGCTTCCAAAGCGTAAGCTTACGATTTCCGAGCCTACATTGACACACGATACAATAGGGTATCACGAGTCCGGCCAACCTGCACATCATGGTATCAGTTCTGCCAACAAGCCACGACGCGATATTCCCTACTATCAACAAGGTAGTGACCCTGTTCCTGTTCAACCTTTATCTAGCGGTAGTCCTTCAACGCTCCCACAAGCACCGTACGCACCCCCAGCATACGAAACACAACACGCTTCCGAATACCACCGACAAAACAGTAATAATACTCTCGCCTCGCCTTCCTATAGCAATAATCCTCCAACCCAACAACAAACACAATTACAACCCCCAACATTCGAAGCCCGAAGCGATTCCGAATACTCTCAAAGCACTAATAATGCTCCCGCCCAGCCTTCATCTAGTGGTAATCCTCCAACCCTCCAACAAGCACAAGCACAACCCCCACCTTCTGAAGGCTCCGAGTGCTCAGTTGCCGATTCGTATACTGACGACCAATTTATTGCATCTCTGGAAACCCAACGAGAAGCTGAAAAGCAACAGCGAATTAATGAGCAGCGGCAAGTCCAACAGCAACAGCCGCAGCCACAGTCGCAGACGGTTGAAAGGATTGAAAAATGGAGGTCGGAGATTGCGGGGTCAGGTGGTTCGGGTTCTGCTACCGGTGTTCGAAGTCATTATTCTCAGCCGCATCCGCGAGAAGATGATTCTCGTTCTAGATATGGTGGACGGCGTGGTTAGGGTGTGGGGTGGAGGGAAGTGGTGGATGGAATGCTATTTCTGATATATCACTTTCATGGTGCGGGATTTGAGGAAAACTCCAGTCATTACAAGTAAAGGGGTGCCTTTCCCCCGGTTAAGCGTTGGGTTTTTTATTACATACTATTCATTCATGGATCTATCCGACTCTTCTGCACCACCCGCAGTGCAGATAGAATACATTTACTTAGTTTGTCATTCATCGATGGTTTTACACGTACCATACATACCATTTTATCAACTGAGTGCGATGCAATTGTTGAGTAGAAAATTTCGTTAACTAATAATTGTGAATTGCTTAAATTTGGTTTTGTTGAGTTGCTTGATTTTCTTGGAAAATAGAGCAGTTATACGGTATTATTTCTCGCAGCCAATCACCTTCACTCGCAAACTGTTTCCAAATGACCAATTGAAGTTGTATAGGTCATGATGCTTGCGATGGCTTGCAATTGAATATTAATGGAGGGAAGGAGCGGGATGGGGGAGGTGGTTGGGTGAAAAGGATGAAGACTTTGAGAGGAGCGAATGATTCACGATTTGTTTTTTTTTCTTTTCGTTTTTTTGTTCATAGCTTTGATACTTGAGAGTTGTTACACTTTAAAAGTATAAAGTATAAAGTATAATACAACACCTCCACCTCCCTCTAAAATATTCCTCACACACCCTCTATCCCCAGCATCGCCCCCGCCCCTTTCACCGCACATATACACACATCCCCTACTCTCATCTCCGCTCATCTCCTTCCCCACCACGCAGAACACAAACCCTTCACTTCCAAAATACACAATCTAACCAAAACATAACTTTCCTTGCAACCTTGCCATGTTGGCATTCCTATTCCTATTTCTTTGAAATCATTTCCCAATCCCCCAAATCCGTTTCTCGTTCCTCCAATCCCGTTCTTCCTTCCTCCAAACTCGTTTTGTGAACTCGACTCGTGGATTAAACCCCGAACTGCACTCGGTAACGAGCTAGGTAATTGTTTGAGGTTTTGCAGGTAAGCTGACCAGTTGGTGGGGCGTTTGCTGTAGATTATTGAGGAGAGTTCGAATTCGAGGAGTGGGCCCTGAGAAGTAAGAGCAGTTTTGTATCGATCGAGGGGGATAAAATCTTCTTCGTCGTCATCCTGTTCACCGGTAGGTTTATCCGAATCCTCATATCGATATTCCACACCAGTAGTGGATTTCCGCTTTTCCCTAATCCAGCGATTTATTTTCTCCGGTGCCATCTCTCGCCAATGCTCTAGATCCTCCATCTTAAGTACCTCCAAGATCATCCAGTCATGAATGAGTCCTATACCGGAAGTCGTGCGTTGACCGGCCGTTAATTTGATGAATTCGTAGGCATCTTCGACTTCCTTTTCAGCTTTCTCTCTATATTTGCTGGGCTTGATATTATTGTCTTTGTTGCTGGGAAGTTTCTGCTTGTCTTGTCGTTCGTAGCGCATGGCAACTTTTATTTTTGTTAGCTGAAATCCTTCGCGCTCACTTTTCCTTGTGCCGTATTCGTTGAGGTTGTTTATTTCGAGGGCGGCTTCGAGGTCTTGTTGGTCTGGTATCTTCTTAAAGGGTTCGGCAGAAGGTGGGTATTGATTGATGAATTCAGAAACTTCAGCTTCTTCGACGATATGGACAGCTGGTAGCGATGTATCTTCCGCCTCTGGGTGTTGAGATTCTTGCATTGATTCTTTGATGGTTTGTTCGAAAACTCGTTCTGCTTGTTTGAGGTCTTCGGAAGATGGAGAAGGAGAAGGAGGTTCTTCTTCGCAAGGACGAGGTTCATGTGGATCGCGGGACATTTTTGCTAAGAATAACTGTGATACAAGACGCAATCTGAATGTTTGTAGTTACGAAAGTGGTACTGAATTTGGTAGTTTGGCAGTTTAAGAAATGCATGTTCGAACGAGGAGTAAGTTTAAAGACAACTTCATGACTCGCGAAATAAGGGATATCCATGACTGCGGAAGAGACTTCTTGGTGAGTAAATCCTCCCGGATCTCACATAGTCAGCGTGGAGTTGTTTTACCTGTAAAGGTACAGTCATTTGTGGTCACAAATCAAAAAGATTACCTACCACCTGCAAGTGATCCTATTGTACAGATTCGTGAGCTATTAAAGCTGAAGTATCTGACCACCTGTAATGATTCACTAGCAGAAACAAAACTCATCCTTCACTGACTTGGCTCGAAGTCTAGATGACTGCACTGCATAAAACCTCGACTCGACCAGCACTTGACTGTATCATAACCCATGCTTCGACATGATTGATAGTCACACCATGGCTCAAAGTGTACATTTACCAGAATTTCCTTACTCTTTCTTTTGCCTCCCAAGTATCGAGAAATCTTGTTCAATTCTGTAACAACAACACTGTTCGCTCTTTAAAGCTATAGCACTACCAACATCCCCAACAAGCTACAAAGTTAAAGCTCCGAGTCCACGAAACCATGTCCCAACAATCACAACCACACTCTCACAACCAAACGCCGGGTCCACGATCTCTAACAACCGGACAAGCAGAAATACAGCCACCACCTTACCACTTAGATCAATTCATTCCCCAAACCCTCGCGCTTCCCCGCAACCGCAGATTCTCAGAACCACCACCAACATACACCCCCACGGGTGCGAGACCAGGGCAGCCCATAAGAAAACCCTACAGCCTGCGACCACGCCCCGATGCTCCACCTGCACAATACCTAGCTTATACACCTAAGAATAGCCATGTTCCACCAACCGCCCAAAAAGATCCCTTCCCGCGCACCCGTCGCGTCCTCTACGATCGCTATCTCCGTCGGCTCCCATTTGCCCCTTCACACCCCTCCGAATCCGCATTTCACACCATCATCAGGCAAAAAGTCGACTCTGACATCTCATTCGCCGTATCTCTATTTCGTGACTACGCGCCAGAAATTATAGACGAATCGGGATGCAAGAGAAGAAGAGAAATCAAAGATTATGATCTCTTGCGCATGTATGATGCAGCGCATGCGGCGCATGAGGAGGGGTGTGTGGGGACTAGGAGATATGATGGGAGATGGAGGGTTGGCGGAGCGGAAGAAGGAGTGAGGGAGGAATGGAATATGTATGAGAGGTATTTTGCAGAGGGGTGTAGTTGTGGGGTTAAATTGAGGTTGGGGGAAGGGAGAGTGGGATTTGGTGAGGGGTGTGTGTTAGATGGGAATGGGAATGAAGTGGTTGGTGATACTAGTAGCCCTGGTGCTAAATATTTTGATGGGAATAAAGAGAAGAAACATTGGTGGAGGAGATTGTTTGGTGGGTTTTGTTATGGAGCTGGGGTTGCGTGAACGAGGATTTATGTGCACTGGTTGTGCTAATTCTTGAACATGAAACTTTTTTCCGCTGGACGGACGGGATGTTCTCCAATGTTAATATAATGGGGTGCTCGCAGGCAGAGCCCTGTTAAATTTACTTTTTCATATTAAATTACATGTTCTCATAAATTCAATTGATTTTCTCACCGATTCACAATTCCACCAACTGCAATATTCGAATTTATGAAGATTCGAAGAAGTATTTGTAAGTTTGAGTGTGAAGATTGAACAAGAAATCATCCATATCTGGGGTGTTTTATTACAACTTTGAATGATTGCCATTCGTTGTGAAGAAGGTTCCTGAATTAGTACTCTCTCACACACCCCATAATAGTTTAATGAAGGATAATTTACAAGTGCTGCTAGAAGATTAAGAAACGATAGTCTGAGATCTTTGGATCTCGCAGCGAAATATTCAAAGGCGAAAGAACATCAACCAGTAACCATTTTAGCTGGATTCGCGTTTTTGTTATTAGTTATCTCAGTATATTCCACTCCAAGCGCCTGTGTCGGTAGAGATAATTGTTCCACATCCGACAAATCTATAATGATAATAATACTTCCACACCCAAACGCTCCCGAGTTTAAATCCAACACATCCCATCCCTTCTAAATCCAACACGTTCCTTGCAACTCCATGCCAAAATACAAAATCACTTGAAACCTCGGAGGAATAAACACACATCTCCAAAGTCCCAACTCACTACCCAGCACCAACACCATGCTCCAACCTCACCAAACTCTTGACCCTCCCCAAAATGGTCTTTTTGTCCCCCTCACCCCGCTCACCCCTCCCACCCTTCTCCTCCTTCACATCAGCGCCCTCCATCACCGGCGGCGCGACACCAAAGTTCTCCTTAAACGACGTGTATTCCGAAGACGGCGACCTTTCATATTCCAAGGAGTGCGACTCCACTGGCTCAAGTATTAAATCCGCAATCGTGGTTGAAAATTCCGGGTTTGTAGGAATCGTTGTTGAGAATACTGCTTTTGAAGGACTCATTATTGGATCAAGTGGAGCTGTTTTATGATTTGATGTTGAGTTTCTTCGTAAATGGGTTTTGTATGAGGGACTGATGGAGAGGAGATCGGGACTGAGTGGATAGTGGATCGAGAGGTGTGTGGAATCGTTGGTGTTGTGGATGTGGCTTTGGCTGAGGCTGGGCATTGTTTCTTATTATATATGGTGCGGGGTAATGTAATGCAATGTAATAGAAAGGGTTTGTTGCATATAAATCTCTTAGTGATGAGGTGGATAAAATGATAAGATATATGGTGATGATGATGGCGAGAAAATAGTTTGTTATATTTCCGGGGATCTGATCTCCTGATACGCGATCTGCTGGTCGTTGTGAAGCTAAACTATAAGAGAACTGTTTAAAGAAATCTAGATTCGATATGTATTCTAAAGTGGAAAAAGAAAAGATGTGGTACGAGGGTATAAAATGAAATAAAGTAAAGAGCACGGGGTCGATGGGTGAAGATGATGAATCAGCCCACCTTCTAGATGTGAATAAGGGGCGCCCTGCCCTCACACCACTAAGTGGTTGCACATCAACAACCACATATCTAGTCATAATATTTGATCTCTGTTCTTGCATCTTGGTATCTGTACCTGGAAATAAAAACTTTGGGTGATTCATGACCCGAAAATTCTTAACCAGTATCTTCAATGAAAAGCTATCAAGTCTGATGATCACAATCCAATGACTGGCCTACACAAAAATCATGAATTTTCAATATCTGCGACTTTCAGACGATATATTCAATTCTGGAAATCATACTTCCTATGACATTTCCCTAAACATCTCCTAAACCCCAACACCCGCAGCAAAACCTTCCCACAATACCCTCCCAATCCTCGCTCGCCACTTTATCCTCCTCCCTCCTCCTCACCCACCAAATTCACCACACACACCTCACACCGTCCTCCTCTCAAAATCAAACATACCAATATCAAAAAACCAGAGCATTTTCTCATCCGACAATTCTCCTCTTCCCGTTTTACTATATTCCCTTCTAACCAGCTCGATCTCCGCATTTATTTTCTGCTCGATCCAATCCATCCTGATACCCAGCTTCGCCGCTTTTTGCGTATAGCGACGGGTAAGCGCTTCATATGCGCGTGGATAGCTGGATTCCATGCATGGAGGTGCTGCTGTTCGCACTTCGGGGGCTAGTGAGAGGTATGCGGTTGAGGATTGTGGGGGGTTGGTGGACATGTTGCTTGGTGCTGGTTGTTGAGGAGGAAAATATGAGATGAGATGAAGTAGGTATTTGTGCCTGATTAATGAAGAAATCATCTGTTCGGTGTGAATCTGGAAGGTTCTGATATAATAGGGCGTTGTGATGATGTGTAAGTCAAAATGATGCAAGAATTCTCCGAGTGTAACAAAAGACTGAACGTATCAAAAGCAAAGTTGAAAGCGTGTCATGAAACAAAAGCTCCGAGTTATGAAAGACAGTACAGTACGTACGGTGATTCATAAATCATTTTCAAGAGCTTATTAGCAAATTCCAATAATTGACAACTTTGGTTAGTAGAATTATGATTTGGATAGTTTATTATCCTTGAGATGGCTCATAAATGTAGACGTGGGCTGGTGATTCTGCATTTTATTTGTCAGTGTTACTACTATAAAAGGTGTTGCTACAATGTCTTCTCGCAACCCTTTACCAGGCAGGTATAGACGCAAAACCATCTTCAAAGTTGGTCTGTCATTTAAATCACTATTTTTGTTTTGTAACACCAATACACGGATATGGAGCCACTTCACTCGTTAAACAGCCCCTCCCCCTCCGCTCATTCAACAACCACCACTACGTCGAATGAGGAGTCACCACAAGCACCACAAATCAGATCTCCATCAGAGACAGAGACATCCATCTCCGCAAGGATCCCGAAATCACCAGAAGCACCCCAAATCAGACATCCCTCAGTAACAGAAAGACCATGGTTCATCCGCGCCCGGATCCCAAAATCCCCCCTCATTCCATGGCAACACGAAGACTTCGTACCATCCACAGCCTTTGACGTCCTCTGGTACCGCTTCGAAACATTTTACGAGTCGGTGCTCGATATCCCTCTTTGCTCGCGACTTCAATGGCTCCTTGATAAGCGCGCAGACTTCAAGCCATTAACAGCTACACCGGGGGATATTTCAGACAAGGAGATTGAGTTAATGATGGATCAGGAGAGTTGGAAGAACGAAGAAATCGCAATTCACGTCCAAAATGTGTACGAGAAATTCGCCTCTTTATTTCCGCTGTTGCCCGAAGACGCCCTACTCGACATCCCTGACCTTCAGGAATATAGGGACGAACTAGATGAACTCAAGTGGTTGGAACACGCCTGGCATCGGAAGCAACATCGCTTATATTGTCAGTGGAGAGAGACACGGGGATGCGGATCGAGATGGATTGCGTGAGTTTGCTTGTTTGTGCGCATCAAAACAGACATATGGATGTTTGTAAAGGATTGAGATAATACGTTGGATTATTTGGGGGCATTTCAGACAATATTAATAGCTGGGAAAGATGGGATTGTCTTCCATTGTATGAGATAATGTGGTATTGGCATCTTTCCTTGCTGAAGCCATTCCTCGCGATCCTAGTCGTTCAGCAACAATAGAGAATATAATGTTTAATCTCAACTAGAATGTCATGGTGAACTTTGCACCTTCAAAAATGATATAGAATACATGCTACATACGCTTGTAGTACAGTGGAGATTCATTTTATTCGCCATTAAAACCCATCCGATTATGCCTTTTTGCTTTTGTCCTCATATCCCTCAGAAACGTTTAATCCCAATCCCTCCGAGTCCAGATATAGCTTATTCTTTCCACCAGCTTCTTGAATGATTTGAGCAATTGCTCGGGCATTCTCAATTCTCTTCAAATCAACATACGATCGGCTCTTCTTAATGGCATCACCAATCAACTCCGCAGATCGTGCTTCTCCCTGTGCCTTGACGATCATAGCTTGCTTCTCTTGACGTGCTTTGTCTACTACGAATGCCGCCCGTTGTGCCTCTTGTTGTGCTACTTGCTTAGCTTCGACTGCTGCTGTGAATTCGGGTGAAAATGCGAGATGCTGGTTTCATTAGTAAAAATTCAGATTCCACCATATAAATTGTATATCATACCGTCAAGGAAACATCATCAAGCATAATGTTGAACCTCGCAGCTCTCTTTGACAAATTCTCCCGTACTAATCTTGCAACCATCTCACGCTGGGTAATCAACTGACTAGCATTGAATTGCGCAACCACGCTCTTCAAAACTTCATTCACAATAGACGGTAAAACTCGCTCGTCGTAGTCGGTGCCTAATGTTCGGTAGATCTGGGGAAGAGCATCGACTCGAGGTCTTGACAGAACGCGGCAGGTAATGTTGACCATTTGTAAATCCTTCGTACCAGTAAGAGAGGCGACATTGCGTGGCTTCGCTCGAACATCGTAATCTATAGGGGTTTCGAACCATGGGATATTGATGTGCGTTCCTAGAAAAATAACAAATATTAGTCGCCGTCGCATTTGCTATTCAGAAAGTGGTTCCATACCTTCGCTATAGATTTGCTTGCCTACACCACCTATTCTGGTATACTTGATAGCTCTGTGACCACCATCAACGTTGAAAAGCGCATTGTTTCCAAGCCAGAAAAGTCCGAATAATGCAATAGTTCCTCCAACTGCATTTGCTACTCCCTTGGGACCTGGTCCACCTGGTCCGCCACCTCTACCACTAGCCGCATCATTGGCCATCCTCTGCAATTTTCTGAACGTATCGTTTAGGTTCGACATATTTGCGGTTACAGAATTGAAATCTCGAGGTCAAAATTAAAGCAGGTTGTAGGTAAACCTGGATCCTGATGTGTTTGGAGGGGGATGGAGTGGGATATTCGGGAAGGGAAGCTTCAGATCAAAAACAAATCTAGAACTAGCGTTGTAATTTTAGCCGCGCCTCCCCACAAGCAAGCTTTGGCCCACACCATAGCCTTAGAAAGACTTTTTGACGAAGCGCGATTTTGGACTTCATGATTTAAACCTCATATTCTTTTTCTACTGTAACTGCAAGATCAACAGCATGAAAAACGGGTCATCTCAATTAATACAGCAAATTTGTATCGGGTCATCATTAATTCATTAATTGATTACGGTGAAGATATATTCAATTGACGGTGAAAGAAGAGGAAAACAAAACACAGGAAGTACTTTTAGGATAGCCAGAAAACAACTTCTTTAAAGACTTTCTGTGCCATTTCTTCAATCTCACAACTGCAAACAAAAAGAAAGAAACATTTTGTACTTTTTGGTGACAAAAACAAAAGAAGTGATCATTTTACTCTTGCATCCCATTTGAAAAAGATCAATCAATAGCAGCAGTATCAGGAGTATCATCATTATCACAGTCAAAAGTTTCCTTTCCAAAATCTTTGCTTTTCTTCTTATAGTTGGAAATCATTCATATCAACTTCTAATATGTCAAAACCACCTTCTAAATCTGTGTTTGTGGGAAACATCCCATATGGTAATTATTATTCTATCCTCTCCTCTTGTATCATTTCTATCTCATCCGAAAGCTAATAAACTTCACCTTTAGGTCTTACAGAAGAGCAGATAGTAGATATCTTCAGTAGTGCAGGAAATGTTGTGAATTTCCGACTGGTATATGATAAAGAAACAGGAAGACCAAAAGGATTTGGTTTCGCAGAATATCCCGATTCAGGTATGTGTTGTATGACTGTAGCATATTGCTTTTTTTGCGATTCCTCGATTGCTCGCATATATGTTACACAGCTAACGGTTTTGTTTGCGCGACAGATTCTGCAGCTTCAGCAGTACGAAATTTGAACGACTACGAAATCATGAATCGGAAATTACGCGTGGATTTCTCCAACGATGGTGGTGAAGATGATAATGTATGTTGAGCTTTTATACCGAATTTGGGTCTGCGCGACAATTTCTAATTTTCCTGTAGTCTGGACAGCAACGGTCATATCAACCTCCACCGCTGCCTACGAATGGACTCCCAATTCCTCCTCCATCTCTGCCAATACCGGCCTCCTCTTCATTACCACCTCTCCCAATCGGTGTCGACCTACCCGCGAACCTTTCCTGTCCTGACGCTATCTCCCGCACACTCAACACACTTCCCCCAACTCAACTTCTCGACGTCCTTTCTCAAATGAAAACACTCGCATCAAGCGACCCTCAAAAAGCCACCGAGCTCCTCCACCAAGCGCCGCAACTCTCCTACGCCATCTTTCAAGCCCTTCTTCTGATGGGACTTGTCCAACCCGATGCTCTCACCTCCGTAATCGAATCTTCAGCTGCTGCTGTCGCCGCACCGCCCCCACCCATCGTTGCGCCCACTCCACAATATGGAGGCTCTGCCTATCCTACTGGATATCCGCCTCCACCGCCACATATGGGAGGTCAAATGGGCATGCCGATTATGAGTACGCCTCCTGTTCAAGGCTATGCGCCACCGCCTGCGCAGGTTCAACCACCGCCGCAACCAGCACAGCCGGATGCAGATGCTTTGATGGCGCAAGTTATGGCGATGCCGCAGGAATTGATTGATAGTTTACCACCAGCGGATAGGGCACAATTGATGGCTTTGAAGAACAGCTTCCGGAGATGAAGTAGCCGTCAGAAATTTGTAACTCAGGTGATCTGAACATGAACAACCAGCTGGTTAAACAGGCAGGCATAAATACATATGCCGTTCTTAGTTGTATCGTGATATGGTGGTGGTGAATGGGTGTTGCTTCTCATACGGCGTTAGCTGCTGCAAGTCAAATTAGTCGATCGACGATTTAGATATCCAGCAAATTAGGTCAAACTAAATAAAATAGAATCTATTCAAATCATGAAGTTCTGGCAAATATACTCAGTGCCTTTAAAATCAGTTATTCCTTGACTAGCCATCTAAGATATCCCCTTCTAAGTTTTATCCGATTCCAGCCCAAAACCAATCCTTAATACCCTTCCCATCCCACAGTCTCCAACCTTTCCTTCTTCCCCACAACTTCGCCTTCCATTTTCTCCATATACTCCTCCAACCTCTTAAACACAACTTCATCACTGGTTCCCAATATCCTAGCCGCCAACAACGCAGCATTCACACTATTGTTGATCGCCACTGTCGCAACTGGCACCCCACGCGGCATTTGCACTATACTCAATAAACTATCCATCCCATCTAACGTGCTCCCTTTCACAGGAACACCAATCACAGGCAAAGCAGTTTGCGCAGCAATCATACCAGGTA
>JWJA01004845.1:0-11481 GCA_000812885.1 Lanzia echinophila
TCTCAAGATCACAGTATCACCCGAGAACAACAAGACGATTACGCCATCAGATCTTACCAGAAGGCCCAAAAGGCTACCGAAGCCGGCCTCTTCCAGACCGAAATCGTTCCCGTTGAGGTCAGCGGTGGTCGTGGTAAGCCAGCTATCAAGATTGATAGGGATGACGAGGTAAAGAACCTTAACATCGAGAAGTTAAAGGCTATGAGACCTGCTTTCTTGCCAAATGGAGGAACCGTTACTGCACCAAATGCCGCCCCACTTAACGATGGTGCTTCAGCATTGGTTCTTGTCTCGGAAGCCAAATTGAAGGAACTTGGTTTGAAGCCATTGGCAAAAATTCTTGGATGGGGTGATGCCGAAAAGGCACCAAGCAAATTCACCACCGCACCATCTCTGGCCATTCCTAAAGCTTTGAAGCACGCCAAGGTCGAAGCTTCGTCTGTAGATTACTACGAAATCAACGAGGCTTTCTCTGTAGTTGCTTTGGCAAATATGAAGATCCTTGGACTTGACGAGTCAAAGGTCAATGTTAATGGAGGCGCCGTCGCTATTGGTCATCCACTTGGTTGTTCCGGAGCAAGAATCGTCACAACCTTGATCAATGTGTTGAGAGAACAAAAGGGAAAGATTGGAGTTGCTGGAATTTGCAATGGTGGTGGAGGAGCTTCTGCTATTGTCATTGAGTCTTTACAATAAGATGCCCAATGTCAACATCTACAAGGTTTGAGTTTGATGGTTCAAAATGGAGTATAAAAAGCATGATCAGGGATAACCGTTTGATGCAATAGATCGGATTCATATTTAGATTTGAACCAACATCTCATACTTTCCAAAACTCTATTGCAGAAGTTGCTTCTAGGCTGGAATTTGAGATGTCACCAAAATTGTTAAATGGGAAATCTTTTGATATGTTGCTATCTTTAATCAAATACTATACTGATACTATCCCGCCAACTATTCTAATATATTTCTGAGATTTGGAAAAAGTTAATAGAAGGATTAACGTTTTGAATATTTTTTAGTGGGAACTCAAATGTTTAGGCGTGGTTGCGTGCCCTTATAAAATAAGTTTAAGCCCGGTGAGCTTCATTATATTCCTAGTTATATTTCCAATCCAGCAATTGAAAATCATGGCTCAACGGGAGTTGTGGGGTCACCGGAAATAAGTTCGGATTTTTTATTTTGAATGTTCAGCCTTGCATATACGCTACTCCAATTATGTGTTAGTACGATAAGCTTGTCGGGAAAAAAAGTTCGCGATAAGTGAAATCATCAAAAAAAAAGTTCTGGGGCCAAGTCAAAATCCAGAATTTTAAATGTGTACGTCGCCGTCGAGAGGAAATTAATCTTTCATCTCTAAACTGCATCATGGTTCGTAAAGCAGTGTAAGTTGAATTGGTTTCCCATGAGCAATTGGCAAAAACTAATATTGTTCTATCTTGATAGAGATCAGCGCATTCCCGCGCTCATACGAAATGGTATTCAAGAGAAGAAACGAAGCTTCATTGTAGTAGTTGGAGACAGGACGAAGGATGTTATCGTACATCTTCATTATATCATGTCCAGTATGGACATGAAACAGAACAAATCAGTACTATGGGCATACAAAAATAAGCTTCTAGGCTTCACCAGGTTAGTAAGGGCAGCGCGCAATAGAAGCTTTGTACTGACTGATACGCCGTATTAAGTCACCGGAAGAAGCGTGAGAATAAGATTAAGAAAGAGATCAAGCGTGGAATAAGGGAAGCAAATACGGAGGACCCTTTCGAGCTTTTTGTTTCCTTACACAATATCCGATATGTTTACTACAAGGAGACGGATAAGATTCTAGGAAACACATTTGGAATGTGTATATTACAGGATTTCGAAGCAATTACGCCAAATCTTCTCGCGCGAACAATTGAGACTGTTGAAGGTGGAGGTCTTGTGGTGTTATTGCTGAAGGGAATGAACAGCTTAAAACAGCTATACACTTTGTCTATGGACGTCCACTCTCGATACCGAACGGAGGCCCACGATGATGTTACAGCCAGATTTAACGAACGATTCATATTGTCGTTAGGAAAGTGTGAATCCTGCCTTGTCATCGATGACGAGCTCAATGTACTACCCATTTCTGGAGGAAAGAATGTGAAGGCTTTACCTCCTCCGGACTTGGACGAGCCAAAGAGCGAATCGCAGAAGGAATTAGACAACATGAAAGAAGCGCTACAAGATACACAACCAGTTGGATCCCTAGTCACTTTGGCCAAGACAGTCGACCAGGCCAAAGCTTTACTGACTTTTGTCGATGCGATCGCTGAGAAGACGTTGAAAAGTACCGTTACTTTAACGGCTGGAAGAGGACGTGGAAAGTCTGCTGCTCTAGGTGTGGCTGTAGCAGCAGCTGTAGCACATGGGTACAGTAATATCTTCATCACATCTCCAAGTCCGGAGAATTTGAAAACACTTTTTGAGTTTATCTTCAAGGGTTTTGACGCTCTTAATTATATGGATCATGTCGACTACTCAATCATCCAATCAACCAACCCAGACTTCAACAAGGCTATTGTCCGAGTGAACATACATAGACAACATCGACAAACAATCCAATATATCAGACCCCAAGATGCACATGTTCTTGGTCAAGCTGAATTGCTGGTCATTGATGAAGCTGCCGCCATCCCTCTGCCCCTAGTTAAGAAGCTCATGGGTCCATATTTGGTTTTCATGGCATCTACTATCAACGGGTACGAAGGTACTGGAAGATCTTTATCCTTGAAGCTAATCAAACAACTCCGAGAGCAATCAAGGGGAACTGCAAAAATAAATGGAACAGAAGATGTTGAAGTCGCTGATCGATCAAGCGGCAAGACTGCCAAAGCATCGGATAACAGTTTCGCTGGAGGGCGTTCATTGAGAGAGATTACTTTATCTGAACCTATCAGGTATTCACAAGGTGATGGTGTTGAGAAATGGTTGAATGCATTGCTATGTCTCGATGCTACTCTTCCTCGATCAAGACTGAATACGGTTCAAGGCTGCCCAGATCCTTCACAATGCCAACTTTTGAATGTCAATCGCGACACCCTCTTCTCATTCCATGATGTTTCTGAAAAGTTTTTACAACAAATGATAGCCCTCTACGTTGCGAGTCATTACAAAAATACACCCGATGATCTACAACTTATGAGCGATGCACCCGCTCATCAATTGTTTGTCCTCGTGCCGCCAATTGAAGAGAACAGCAAGCATTTACCGGAGCCCCTTTGTGTAATTCAAGTTGCATTGGAAGGAAAAATTAGCAAGCAAAGTGTAATGAATAGCTTGAGTCGAGGTCAGAGAGCAGCTGGTGATCTTATTCCTTGGCTTGTCAGTCAACAATTCCAGGATGAAGATTTCGCTGGTTTATCTGGGGCGCGTGTGGTCCGCATAGCTACCAATCCTGACTACATCAAGATGGGATACGGAAGTAAAGCTCTAGAGCTGCTCACCGACTTTTACGAGGGGAAATTTGCCAACCTTTCAGAAGATTCCGCGGGGTTTGCAGAAGAGAATATGACCCGAGTTGCAGACTCCGAATTGACCCGCGCATCTTTACTCGAGGACAATATCAAAGTTCGAGACATCCGAAAAATGCCACCTCTTTTCTCCAAATTGTCAGAGAAACGTCCCGACAATCTGGATTATGTTGGTGTAAGCTATGGTCTTACTCAACCGCTTCACAGATTCTGGAAACGAGCGTCTTTTGTACCACTTTACCTTCGACAAACACCAAACGAATTGACTGGTGAGCATACATGCGTTATGATCCGCACACTGGAAAACAGTGACGATAGGTCATGGCTTGGAGCCTTCTCTCGAGACTTCCACCGAAGATTTCTATCTTTACTCTCCTATCAATTTCGTGAATTTCCTTCCGTTTTGTCACTCAGTATCGACGAATCAGCAAATGCCGGGTCAAAATCTGATTTAACTATACTTCCCAAACCGCTCTCTAAGGGCGAGCTGGACTCACTTCTATCACCCTTCGATCTAAAACGATTAGAGTCATATGCAAACAATATGCTTGACTATCATGTTGTACTTGATCTTGTCCCAACACTCGCAAATCTATATTTCACGGGCCGACTGAAGTCCGATGTAAAACTTACCGGTATTCAGCAATCTATACTACTCGCGGTAGGGTTACAAAGGAAAGATTTGACGGCTATTGAGGCCGAATTATCTTTACCGTCCTCTCAATTGCTGGCAATGTTTATCAAAATCATGCGTAAGATGAGTTCGCATTTCAGCGACTTAGTGTCAGGGGCAATAGAAGCAGAAATGCCTGGACGAGAAACAATTGGAGTTAGCAGAGAAGATGCAAATGAGGCACTTGACGACGAAGTGGTGGACGATCGATTTGTACCATTAGAGACTGGACTCGAAGACGAACTAGAGGAAGGGGCTGATGAAGCGATGAAAGCTCTGAAAGAAAAGCAGAGAGAGCTTATTGATGCTCTACCTTTAGATCAGTAAGTTCTAATTACCCTAGCCGAATATACCTGTACTAATTTGACATCCAGATATGAGATAGAAGTTGGAGCTCCAGGATGGGCAGAAGCAGAAAAACAGGTTCTCAATGCCTCTAAATCTGGGCAAAAGAATCCAGTCGTCAGTGTAAAGAGTTCAAAGTCAAAGAGGAAAGCGGGAGAGACAGCAGCAGAGATATATGAAGAGGAGATGGGCGAAAAGGTTCATAAAAAGGCGAAAAAGAGTTCTAAGAAAAGTCATTGATAGGATAATTCTCCTCCATTCTAAAGGGATGATCTTGTAAATATGTAATGAAATAACTACCTACCTTTGAATGAATTTCATGTAACGCGTCGCTTGAATGAACAGGTGCCTTATAAAAACTATAGTGGCACCCTCTGCTTATTTAACTACAAGAAAATCATCAAACCCAAATTTTCTCAACCAAACCAAAACATGACGGAAAATAAACAATCACTAGCAGCCGCACCATGGTGGAAAGCATTCCCGGAAGCAAAAGCAAAATGTCCTGAGATAACAGCGGATGAGGTCATGAAGTTGTTTGATGATATGGATATAACTTCCGAGCCGAGATCATTCTTGCTGATTGACGTAAGGAGAGATGATTGGGAGGTATGGCGACTTTTACATATAATCAGTTCTTAAATTGCTATCTCTTCCATGGGCATGATACTTAATATGGAAAACTTTTAAGGGGCCCAGTTATTCATTGTGATATTGACATAACTAGGGCGGAACTATCAAAACATCACTCAACCTCCCCGCGCAGAGCTTCTACCAGACTCGTAAGACTTTGTTGGAACTATGCGAAAGAGCCAATATCAAAAAGGTTATTTTTTATTGCGGTATGTACTTTTCTACTTGTGACATATACGACGCTGAGAAGTCACAGGATCATCTTCGGGAAGAGGTCCGCGATGTGCGGGGTGGATGCAGGATTACATCGATGATGTGGCTAAGTTCGGGAAGAAGAGCAAGGCAGAGGTTTTGGTTTTGCAAGGAGGGGTTAAGGGCTGGGTAAAGGAGTTTGAGGGTTCGATGATGGATGCATTCGTGGAGGAATATTGGGAGCAGTTTAAGTAGTACAAACACTCAAACAGGCAATGAAATTCTCATTCCGTCTCACAGTGGGCCTTTTAGGGAAGCATGAAGCTCTTATAGGAACATATGCGGCAATTTGGCGAGTTCATGCCAGCCAAGGAGCTTCTTCAGTGCTTTCTGATATGCAATTTGTAGTCCTTATACTCTTGTAACGCCCTCCCAAATATAATGCGATTTGCCCTTATAGATCCTATTCAAAGGACTGTCAATACGAAAACTTTCTGCAATATCTTTCGTTAAACTCTTCATTCCCTGTTTTCTCTCCCACCGCCTATTCTCTCCAATGCCTCGAGCATAACGACGGAATTTCCTCGAATGACCTATTGTACCATTAGTCTATCTGCAAACTCCTTCAAACAACAATTAAAGCTTGGGGGGTGGGGAACATACCACCATCCCAATCTTCACTTTCTCACCACCATCCTTCTCCTCAACTGCGTCGTCCAAAACGATGTTCAAGAAGACCTATCCCAAACCTATTAGAAAATGATGCTTCAAAATTTGCGGCAGGGAAAACAAACATCATAACCTCTGAGAACTCCAATGACCTTTCTACTGCCATTCAACTGCACGAACAGTCTCTTATCGAGGTACTATAATCAAACAATTAGCAAAACAGCTCCAACAAACCTCCTCGGCGCGTCGCATTGAGTCACCTAGCTCAGAGATCTTTATAAACGTACTTTCTTCAGCTCAGGCTGAGCTTGAGGCATCTTGATAGTAGATTTTCGTAAGATATGGTAGATTAGATGGTCGTTGTCAACGGAGGTTGGCCTGCCTGGGGAAATTATTTTCGTGTCTGCAATGGGTGGTGATGGGATTGGACGATTTGATAAGGCTGCCATCACGTGTTGATAAGAAATAACAAGGCAGAGAGCAACAGCGAACGCGACTTTCTCATCCATGTCCCAAGGTTTTCTCCATTTTATACCTTCTGGTTGTTAACTAGATTTCTCTCTCCAAAACACTACCAATATGTCGTTTGCGCGGAAGCCGCTGAAGAAATCCCATTTGCGCAGAAGTATTGCATACGATGATGAATTGATGGAAGATTCCGATACCCCCAACTCCGCCCCAGCATCCGATTCTTCTACCGCACCCCCAATAAACCATACTGCCTCGTTCAAAAAGAAAAAGAGGCCCGCCTCTTCTCGCCTTTCTTTCGGTGTTGGCGATATAGTTTCGGGCTCCGATGCCGAAAACCTTGAAGAAGGGGAATCATTTACACTCGTGAAGAAACCTCTTTCGAGGAAAGTTACAGAAGCAAATGCGAAGAAGAATGTGAAGAGCAAGCTACCGTTACCGAGGAGGGAGAGGGACGAGGAAGATGAGCGGCCGACTTATAGTAAGGACTACTTGAACGAGTTGAAGGGGGCGACGCCAAATGCGCCGAAGGTACAGGTTGATTCCGGGGCGGAGGAAGGGCTAGATGCTTCGGAGCTTGAAGGTGCGGTGGTGGTAGATATGGATATAGATATAGATGTGGAGGGAAAGTTTGGGGGTAGCGCGGCTGTCATACCGACCGAGGCAGAGATTAGGGAGAAGAAGGAAAGAAGAGCGCGGATGGCGAAGGAGAAAGATTTCATTTCCCTCAATGATGACGATCCAGGGGACGGCGGTCGGATAATGTCACTTCTACCTCGGACTAAGAAAACAGAATCAAGATTAGTCAGAGATGATGAGGATCTGGCTGAAGGCTTCGACGAATTCGTAAACGATGGACGAATTTCACTAGGCAGGAAACAAGAACGAGAAGCGCGCAAGCGGCGCAAGAAAGAAATGGCAGACATGATACAAGCAGCCGAAGGTGGCAGCTCGGACGAGGGAAGTGACGACTCCGAGGCAGAAAGAAGAGCAGCATATGAAGTTGCGCAAACGAGAGCAGGTATGGATGGACTACATAAATATGACGAATCCGCGACCGAAAAAGAAGCAGCCCAGGTACCGGCGAGGATCACGCCAATTCCGGCGCTGGATGAGTGCTTAGAGAGGTTAAAGAATACGTTAGGACAGATGGAGATAGAGTTAGGGAGAAGGAGGAAAAAAATTGAGGAATGTGAGAGGGAGAAGAGAGAGATCGCTAAGAGGGAGGTGGAGGTACAAGGGCTGTTGACGCAAGCCGGGGCGAGGTTTACGGCATTGTCGGCCGATGTGGTGGTTTTAGAAAAAGAGGATGCGAAGGCGGGAATGGACACCAATTTCAAGGGACTGGCAGGTGAGGGGACTGCGATGGGCATAGGCATGGGTGGTGATAGGGGGCTAGAAAGCTTTGGGAATACGCCAATGAGAGGCGAGGTGGTAGATGGGGCGTAACGTGTGTATGGTAGTGTATAGATTAAGTATGATATTTACGAGTGACGGTTAGGTATTCAAAAAGCTTTTCTAGTTGAAAACTTTGTTTACAATGATAAAGGATAGGTACTCACTAGGGGAGTTAAGAGCAAAATACCAGGTGGAATACGCATCTCCCAATTTGGGACATACTTCGAATCTTGTGGCATAAAGGATCATAGAGCGAAGTCTATGCTCGAAGTAGAAATCGCTACACATATGGACGCCACATAATCAAAATTCATATTTACAAACTCCAAGGTGAGCAATTTTCAGTTCCGCCACGTCATGTGAATCTAATATAGAGGTGCGAATGTTGGTGGATTAAAATTGAATCGAAAGGAAGTACAGAAGAAGCATGAATGCGAGACTACGGGATGGTGTTGGAATCAACTGTGATAGGAAACATATTTTATAAGGTTGGGGTGAGGGGAGAACCGAGAACTGAAACCACCCACAAAAGGGAGGATCTTGAAAGGTAGAAAATCATCGCTCAGAAAGTTGCGTTGGGGCGCTCGAGTAAACTACTAGTCTCATTGCTATGATGACGACCTCAGAGGCTGTGAGTGATGTGAGTTGAACTAGTAAGGCGGCTGGAAGAATTTGCTTATGAGGCCGACTTGGGTGAGAGATGCGGAGGTTTAAGGGGCATAAGGACGAAGAGGATGAAAAGATATGAGCGAGTAATTGGAGTAGAGAAGAGAGTGGTGAGACGGGAATGTCAGGAGGAGAGTAATTTCTTGAGTATAGGAAGTGTTTGCTATCCAGGCTGCTCGAGATACTACAGATTTAATATGCGGGACTAAAGACCGATTATGCTCCTCATAAGACTGCGCTCATATTTAGGCCGCTATTTGCGAGTTCCATGTACGGTATCATTTTTAATGCGGTACAAGATCTTCATCGCGTTTGAAGTGGTGACAAGCGCGATGACAAAAGTCGCAAAGTCAAGTGCGAGATGTCGGGAGAAGGTGGCATATGAGAGTTGTGAGATGGGATGGGAACTTGAGTACTTGGGTAGGAGCAAGAGAGGACAGCGCTAGTATCAAAGTACGCGTCTGAATTGGCAAGGCAGCACCTTAAATGAGATGGAAGATCGAGTGGCTTCAGCATAAAATCGGGGGAAGAGAGGAAATATCTCTAACCAAGGGCAACACCAAGCACAGGCCAGTACAAACTGAAGAAAGAAGTCAGTTTTCTCCCCGAAAATGCAGACAAGCTGCGATTATCATTCCATGAACTTGAAACTATCAAACTACATCATCATTCTTTTTTCGAACGGAATTGCCCACCTCCATGCTATTATACCAAACACCACCAATCATCGTAAGCCCAATTCCGAATACATGCCAACCACTCAGTCTCTGCGGAAAAAAGAACAACGAGCACCCAATTGACGTGATCTGTTTGATATTCCCTAACACCGCCATGGTCAACGCACCGGCTCTGCGATTCGCCTCAAAACTTGACCAGTTAAGCAAGAACGCCGCGATTCCATTCGCAAGTATCACTAATACCCCATTTTGCTGTAGATGTGCAGCCGAAATTTCTTTAACGAGGAATTCATCTACTTCTCCGTTCATGTACGCCCATATGAGCGCCTGTATGGCGGCGAGCGGTGCAACGTAGTGGATGATGGAGAGTGCGTGAATGGAGAGTCGAGTTTGGAGAAGGTTGGTGAAGATGGTTTTTGTGGCGGCTAGAAAGGCTCCGAGGAGACAGAGAGCGTTGTCGCGTGAACGGTCGAGATTGGGAGCTGAGAGGGTGAAGGTTGAAGCGAGCATTACTCCAGTCGTGACGAGGGAGATGGGGAAGAGTAGAAAAGGATTGTAAATTTTGCGAAGGAAGATAAGGCTCAGGCCGTAGACTATTATTGGGACCAAAGATCGGATAACTTGATGATCGGGAATAGTCATCGTTCCACTGGAGGGCTGTTGGTATATTGGATGGTGTTTGAAGAAGATGGGGACTCACAGTGAGACATTGCTAACGGCGATATTTACAGTGTACAATACCGAGAATAGGAGAATATAATGGGTCTTTTCATGCATTCGCTGACCATTCTGGTTCTTTGGATCGAATTGGTGGAAGACGTACGTGCCAATCGAGGAGCAAAGTGCATGAAATGCTGTTAGAAGCCACGGGTATGGGTACTATAGAACAAAACTGTTAGTAAACATTCGAAAGATTGAATGTAAGAAAGGAAACTCGCGTTCTCAAGCAATAATTTGTTCAAAATTGTGACGGCGAGATTGAGCAAGAGGTAGGTGTTGAGGTGGCAATCATAAGAAAATTGAGCGAGGAGAAGTGTCTTGAGCGAAGGAATGTAGCAACTGAGTAACATTGTAGCGAATGAGCAAAGGTGTTGGGTGAGCAAGGTGTGATGGGTGAGAAGTTGGTGCGAGAAAGCATTCTCTTATATGATATCCGAAAGCCATAAGGCCTTGAAGAACCTTCCTGAAATGATAGTTGGAAAGGGGAAGGAGCGATGGTAGAAGCATATTTCCCCAACATTTGCATAATGTATAGGTTTGATTGAACAAACTCTCTTCGAGTTATGTTCACGGAC
Source organism: Lanzia echinophila (assembly GCA_000812885.1). NCBI lineage: Eukaryota > Fungi > Ascomycota > Leotiomycetes > Helotiales > Rutstroemiaceae > Lanzia > Lanzia echinophila. Next base: position 10,517 of record JWJA01004845.1, read on the forward strand.
TAAACAAACAGGTACTCGATTGTGACTTCCCAAAAGAGCGATTAAGGGGGTAGCGTTCATGGAAAGCATTGAAATATATATCACAACTTTAGATATCGATGATTGAATGTCCGAATGCTTCTGGGACATTGAAAACATGGTCTCCGAACTTGAAATGAAATTCTGGGTAATTGGGGAAGCTCGGAATAACCATCTCAAGGAGTGCTTCCCAAATTGGGCGAGACTGTGCTGTAACAAATCCGAAAGTCCAATTTCCACCCAAACGAATTCATCCGAAGCTACTAAGCTTAAACTACCCACGCTCCTCCCAAAAATGACAACAAAAAAGGCAAATTTTCAAACAAGACAACAAAAACCCATTCTCAAAGCTAGCAACAACAAGTCAAAACAGCCAATAGTAATGCTGACCTTTTTTATGCCAAGTAGGCAATGGTTGGCATCCAGTCCATTGGATCAAAGGAGCACAGATAGTAGCTGTACTCTTGCGAGCACCCTAAGACCAACAATTAGTTCTTATCAATGTCTGGGATGGAAAGGAACAATGAATAACTTACAATCCATGAGTTCCGTCCAGCGACGGTTTTCTTCGTCCCAGACGAAGTCCGGTCCGGGGCAAGGCGGTGCTGGAGCGGCGGGAATTGGGGCGGCAGGAGCGGAAACCAAGGCTGCTTGTGATAGGCTCGCCAGGCCGGGAATTGGACCAATTGGTCGGCCGCGGTTTCGCACCGGGAAGCGAGGGGCCGGGGCGGAAGAAAGTGGTAGCGGGCTGGCGGCGGCTTGTGGTGTTAACGGTGCAAGGCTCGCCGGGCCAAAGCCGCCGAATGGTCGGCCTGAATTTCGGACCGGGTACCTCGGTGCGGGGCCGGAGGTAGGCGGAAGAGGGTTGGTAGCTGGCCGCGGTGCCGGAGGAGGAGATGGGGATGGTGATCGTGATGGTGATCGTCGGCTGCCGAAGCCACCAATGC
>JWJA01004846.1:0-11474 GCA_000812885.1 Lanzia echinophila
TCCATTAGCGTTTTCAAAGTGTGCTGGTTACAGTGCACCCTGCAAATCATCGTCCTTGGGGATCCATGCATGCTAGATGGCTTGTTTGGCCATAAGACACGATAATGCACTATTATTGGTGAATAGGGAGACTGCCACACTTAGCGGGGTGTAGGCTACATGAATCAAGAATGGTTCATGACAGCTGGGTACCACTTTGGAGATTTTTTTGTTCTCCATTGGCCATTGAAGCTTGTAGAAGAGTTTTCAAAGCTGTTAAAGCTGCATAGAGCATTATGATGTTTTTGGGCAGCTTTCCGATGATTGATAGTAGCCTAGTTACACAATAACACATGAATAATGCATGAAATTCCGATTGTAATAATTGCCGGGAATATAATTGACAAAATGCCAAAAAAAAGGTGAAGAATATCTGGTGAAGGTTTGGTTGCACATATTGGGACCTAGGTGAGACATAATGAGGGGTGTACTCGAGCATCTAGACTCCAGATAAGTGCCGAGTAAGAATTAGAAGCCCAAAGCTTCTGTCTAGGATCATGAACCCCTCCTCCCTTCAAAAACCCCTCGGCCTCAAGGAAGATGAATTAAGCATAAGCATAACACCCGTAAAGGGGATGTGATGCCCACTCACATGGACCAAAAATGGTATGGTGAAAATTGAAAAAAAATCTAACCACTAATAAAACTCTCTCTCCCATGTGGAATCTAATAATGAAAGTGTTTCCGGTACTTTCGGTAATCGCTGATTTGATCGGTCAAATTAGCTTTTTACAGGGACTTTACAGGGGAAAGTTGTCTTTTAATAACGCTATCACAAGCTAAAATTGAAGGATTTTATAGGTACCTACCTATAAGTTAGTGAGTACCTGAGTGTATCAGTACAGTGTATCTGTGTATCTAACTTTAGGATGAATTAATTGATCATCGTTTTGAAATTCCCCCACTACACATCACATCAGCTCATCACTTTGATTTGCTGAAATCTATTAGTTCTACACACGTTGTCCTCCAGTTTTGTTGTTCCTTGCTTACTTTATTGTTGCTTTGGTTTATCACGAAATTCGGGATCGAAAGAGAGTAATATTTGGTTGGAGGTTACCCTTGTAAGGTTGTGAGAGCCAGAGTGAGGAAAATAGACAAAATAGTGTATTTACGTTAAAAAAAAAAGGTATGTTATATCTGATTACATCTAATTGTTACGTGTTCAGATTTGAAGACTTCTTCGTTGATAATTAAACGTCTTCATTCCTTTTATTTTCATATTTTCATTCCTTTTTGGATCTTCAAGTTGCTTTTGATGAAACATTAGTTTCTGATACATTATACTATCAGAAGGAAGGGAAGAAAATCGCGTACCAGTATCTGTCTGAAATCTGGAACAAAACTTCCATTCCTGGAACAAAACTTATTCGCCTCGAAAATTCCTAGTGCAATCTTATTCTTCTTGCGTTGAATGTTTTTGTACATGAATGGCTCGCCGACGCAGAGCTGATTCTGCCAATAACCAGCAAAACCCAGCCGCGGGCTCCTCGTCGTCCTCTTCTAGCTCTATGAACGCCCAAAGACGTCGCTCGACGCTGAGGGATTTGCAGGCCTCGTCGAATATACACAATCATACTGATGGCGATGTAGTGCCCCCGAAAGTAATTAACGCGGCGCCGAGTTTGGAAAAGGCCGAAATGTATGGCATTGATGATCAGAGACCGGCCTCGAGTAAAATATTGGCCATGGCTGGACGAATCTTTATCGAGACCATTCCGCAATGGTTGACTGTGGGCGTTATGCTGGGTTTGATCTTTGGCGGATGTTGCTCTAATGTGAGTTTTTCTCGACGCGTTATATTGGAGGGGCGAATATAGTGAATAGGATGGGGAGCTTATGTTTTCTTTGCTAGGTCTTCGCGTTGGAAGCTATTGTGAAGTGAGTTTTGCCTTCTCTTTCTTCCCGAGGTATGCGGTGCCACGAACCCCGCTAACAATTATTCGTAGGGTCGAGCCTGAAAGCGGTACGAACCCCTCCCTCATTACAGCGCGCCTTCTCGAATCCCTCTAATATAACATAGGAACGCTTATGACATTCGTACAATTCCTCTTCGTGGCCATAACAGGATATATATCGCAATTCGATCAAAGCCGACCGCCTCTATTCCTACAACCCAATCGAGTTCCTATTCGTCGCTGGATAATCAATATTTTGCTATTCTTCGCCATCAACGTCTTGAATAACCATGCCTTTAGCTATAACATCTCGGTCCCGATGCACATCATTCTCCGATCGGGAGGAAGCATCACCACACTCGTAGCGGGCTATATATGGGGGAAACGGTTCTCCCGCATCCAAGTCATAGCCGTCACGCTGCTCACCATCGGCGTCGTGACGGCCGCCTGGTCGGACCAGCAATCCAAGGTACAAGTTGAAATCACGCCCCTGTCAGCCGAAGCTGACATCTCCAACTTCCAGACCGGCCAAGTAATCGACGACTCGGTTCCGCCTTTCAGCACCGGTCTCGTCATTCTCTTCGTAGCGCAGGTGCTCTCTGCCATCATGGGTTTATATACCGAAGCCACATACAAAGAATACGGCCCGCATTGGCGAGAAAACCTCTTCTATTCGCACTTACTCGCCCTTCCGCTCTTCATCCCCTTCATCCCCTCGATGCATCGCCAAGTCCTCAAACTCGCCCAATCGACACCACTCTCCCTCCCAACCTTCCAATCCATACCGCCCGCCCTCCACTCCAAACTCACCGCCATCCATCTCCCCTCTCAACTCATCTACCTCGCTCTGAACGTCCTCACGCAATACGCCTGCATTCGCGGCGTGAATCTCCTTGCAGCCGCCTCGTCCGCTCTCACCGTCACCATCGTATTGAATGTTAGGAAACTAGTCAGTTTGCTATTGAGCATTTGGTTGTTTGGGAATCGGTTGAGTCCTGGGACGATGGTGGGCGCGTGCTTGGTGTTTTTTGCGGGAGGACTTTATAGCTTGGATGGGGGGAAGAAGAAAGGCCCCGTGGGGAGGAATCATAGGATTTTGAATGGGAGTGTTGGGAGTGGTGGTGGTGGGGGACATGGTGTAAAGGCTAATGGAAAAGTTGGGTAGTAATATCATCTTATATTTTAAAAACAAAAGTTATTTGTGTTTGCAAAGTGAGTTTTGAGTTTTGAGTGTTATGTATGGGTGCTTTGTGAGTATCATTTCGTTTCCTGGATGTGCGTGATCGATTGATGTGATATATCGAGGATTTCGAAAACGGGTGATTTGGTGAACTACTTGAAATTGGTGTGTAAACCTTAGGACTAGCTAGCATCTCCCGGTGACCCCTAACCCAATTTATACTTTATCCCAAATGAGCTAACCTTTTCGCCCAACACATCCTATTGAATTTCCATGTAATCTATTCCCGATGAACCAAACCATGCTACAGTACTATATCACAACACTTACCAATAATCCAATTCAGCGTGTTCCCTATGAACATTGATTTACATGCACGAATTTCATCCATCCCCGGTGAGCCGGCCTCTCACACATTCAGCTTAATCGCATCCTCAATTTAATCACTTCACAACATAAACGTAACGTATGCCGCCATCTACTGTGCTATACCTACCGCATAAACCCACACCGGCATGATCTTCATTCTCAACGGGGCTTTGGGTCTAGATATGGATTTGATTATATTATACAAGGGTGCTTATCGAGTGTATTTGCTAAGAATACTTATATTGTAGAATTCCCCGTCCCCTCCCTTCGTGTTATAGCCGTTGTATTGTCCAACAGTAAGTAATACCTCGTGATTATCATGAAGGGCATTGCACATCATATTCTTGCATAGGACTGGACTGGGCCGTGAATCGCTAGTATAAAGTGTGACGTTCTCTCAGTCTTCATTTCGGTGTCGTGTCCTTTTATCGTATATCGTTTATGAATACTGTGATGTCTGAAACTACACCCGTAATCTCTCCTTCTCCCTCTATTCTATCCGCTCTTATAGTGTCTCGCCCCTGGCTCATGGGAAATACCTATTCTGGGCCGCCGCCAGTTGTCATTAGTAGGAACATGGCTCCTAGTAATACCCACCAGTACCTATTCATATATTCGTTAGCTATCACTTAAATCAATACATAACAAAAAACCCCAACAAGCAACCACACCACCCGAATCACAAGAAAAAGAAACCCCCAATCCAATCCAATCCAATCCAATCCAAAAAAGAAACACTCACTTCTGCAACAAAGTCTTCTCAGGTACATCCTCCTCCCCCTCAACCTTCACCTTCCCCTGATCCGTAACCACCAAACTCGGGCCCAACCTCGGAGTCACCCCATACTTGACCTCCTCAATCCTAACCTTCGGTCCAAAATCCCTCGTCGCACCCGCATCCACCACCGCGCTCTTACAACTAACGCTTAATACCTCGCCGAATTGATGCAGCGTGAGCAGGAAATAGGGACTATATCCTTTTTGGAAGTTGTTTAGGGAGAGTAGGGTTTTGGATTTGTCGTTGGAGAGAGAAGGGGAGAGGGAGAGGAGGGCCAGGTTTTCGCTGGGGGAGGGTGTGGATGAGGTGGGTAGCAGATCGTAGGGTGGTGTGTAGGAGGTTATGGTGCCGTTGAGAGAGTTGCGGTCGTACCATATGGTTGCGAGGGGAAGAGCGGATTGGGAGGTCGGGATGAGGGGTGAGATGTAGATTGTAACCGTGTTGGTTTCTGGTGCGGCAGATATGGATGTGAGAAGTGTGAGGAGTAGTAGAGGTGTGTGGAACTTCATTTTGGGCGATTGGGGTTGATTGTTGGAATCGCGATGTGAAAGTAATTGAGACGTGTCGCAAGTCTAGATTCAATATTCGGGATGCATCATTCCTTAAGTGAGGTAACCTTAACATTCATAAGGCTGAGTATGCCTTAGGCATCAATTTGGTGTGGTGGGGCCAATTTATACCTAGAATACTAGGTACCGGCTCTTCAAGGTTGTCCACAATATTCCGGGATAGTTTTCAAGGTTATTTGAGGAGATGTTAAGGGCCTCCCCGCATGTCACTTTCCAGATTTTGACTTTTATCATTGACTCACTACCATCAGACGATATGGGTATTCGTGGATTGTTTATATACATCAATCTTCATAATGCTGTGCGCAGCTCATCTAGTCGTAGCTGTTGCGTAAAATCCCCAAGTCCCAGAACGCCATAAACCATACACGCTGGATCTGAATCTGGAAAGATGAGACCAGGGTATTAATACTTTAGTCTTTATGCAATTGATCATCCATCTATGCCCCTATTATCGTCCACTTCCTGCTAAACACCTCCCGTCTGAGTTATACCTTCTTCTATCTGCTGCTCCGGGGTATCAGGTTCACTCTCTTCATCCTCGTCCTCTATTTCCTCGGAATCTTCTTCCTCGGTTTCGCGACTTTCGTGACCTTCGAGTTCGTAGTTGTCATTTCGGTCAATCAATCCTTTGTAGTAATCGACTAGCACTTCTGGGTTGGGAACGATTTTCCAATCTACCCGGTATAAAAAGTCCAACTCCAAAAGTCCTAGTTCTGCTAGTTTGACCCCTCCCACTCGCGCATATGTGGAATTGTTCCAAAATGAGTCAGAGAGGCCTTTGGAAGCTACAGTGGCAGCTGTAATCAAGAATCGATGGACAGTCAAGGTCGTAATCGTAAATGCTGGGTATAGGGAACAAAGTCGATCGCAATAGTAAACCATAGATAGCAATATAGGCGGTGTAAGAGTAGCATGTTTTGCAAGTCTTTGTAAATAGTCCAATACGGATATCCCTGGTGGCGACCTAAGAATAATGTGTCAGTATAGCGTTCGCAATCAATAAAATATCATATATATACCTGGAATGAAATCGCGTCAAAACACCAGTGCGTAGGGGAAGGTCATCGTTTGTCGCAATGAGTTCTGCTATCATACTGGCAATAAGTATAACCAAATCTTCGACTTCACAGAACTCGTATCGCGCAGGCAAAACCTTCGCAGGTTTTCGCGCAGACTTGGCCCGCTTCGGCGAAGAGGCCTTTTTGCTGGAGTCAACCACAATTTCAGTTGAAGATTTACGTCTCTTCATACTTGGCGACAAGACAGTCTGTGATGGATGGCCTTCAATACGAGGAGATTTGAGAATGGCAGCCTCTGGCGCAACAGAAGGTTGGGCCGGTATATCTCCAGCGTTGACCTGAATTGGTGCAGGCGCAAGCGTAGTTTCTGTCGTTGAATTCATGATTGGACTCCACTGTGTCGATTTGTCAACCCCGACCCATTGTTTGGGCTGGGTTTTCAATTGTGGTGAGGAAGAAGGTTTGTTTGCAGTCGACGTTCTGCGAGATAACGATGGTGATGTCGATGTAGGTGCATAATGAGTGAAGAGAGTGGGGGATGCTTGAGTTCTGTTCAGCGATGGCGACTTCAACATGTTCTTTTACTGTTAGCTTGAAGCATGGTCATTAGTTCCTGCCGACAATTTTCCACAAAATACCACAATCTGAGTAGTGGGGAGGGTAAGAGCAAGGTAGTAGTTGTGGGTCGAAAAGGAATGAGTTGAGGATGGGTATAAGTAGATGGATAGTGAAAATGTTCGTTTCTGTGAATATGATTCGAAGATACAATCAGTCGTCCAATATAAAGTTTCGACTATTTTGAAAGGGGTGAAAGAAAGAGAAGAAAAGGAAGAAGAAGGAGAAGATACTATTTAGATAATGTCTTGTGTACGGAGTATATGATCCTTGGTGGTTTAAAGAAAAAAAAATCTTGCTTATTTTTTTCCCGTAGTGGAACATATGCTTGAGTTTGTCTTGAATATAAAGAGGAAGACTTTTCCTCCCAAATATTGTATTTATATTTATATTTGTATTTTTATTTTTATTTTTATTTTTTGGGGGAGGCGAGGCATTTATATTCAATATGTATGTACCAGATGCAGGGCAAAATAATACCCAATATATATACAAAGACGAAAAAAGAGAAGATGATTGATAGATGGGATAAACCATGACCCATATATTTATTTGTACTTTACCTAACCCTCATGGCATGGCGTGGCATGGCATGGCAAATACTCGATAGTAATTGTGGCTTGGGATTAGGAACTTTCTAGGTAGTGCGGGTGTGGCTCATCAATTAAAGAAGACCGAGGACTATTCTAAAGTTCTATATCTACATAATCAAAGACAAAAAAAAGGGTAAGGGCAGAGGGCAACATCAATTGATTTCTTGTTTCTCCTTCTTCTACCTTATATTAACCCTTAATTCATTCACTTGATATCCTGTCTTTTATATTTAACATTTTATTGGATTCTTAGCCAAACAAAGCTTACATCAGAACACTACTATTTCCTTCCAAAAGATCAACGAATCGGAGAGCCTTGAAGCTTTACATTTGCTCATCATCGATAAATCAATCCTCAAAAACAAGAACAAGAAACATCGCTACCAATAAACCTATTCGGAACCATCGAATGCTATCAATAAACAACTTTAACTACATTTTATCTTCTTGATAAAAAACGAAAATGGCTAGAACAATAGCCAGTCAAAGATGGCCTGTTATGATACAAAATGCCAGAAATCCTTCGGAACAAGTTGATGTTTTGAGAGCTCTAAAAAACGAAATAATCGGCCATGCTCCTAAGAAAGAAATGGTTGTAAACATGGGTCTTGTGGAACCTATTGTGCGCATGAGCTTCAACAAGTCAAGTTCTAGGCAAGATGGCAAAGCCCATGATCATACTTTTGCAACGCGACCTTTAGAAGAAGAAGAGATGGTTAGATTACAGGGCTTAGTAGTTTTAGGGAGCATTGCGGCTGGTATGCAACCCTCTTACCCATCCCCACGACGGTATGCTAATATACTGCAGGAGGACCCGCGTTTCTTTCTCCCTTACACCACGCCGCCGCGCTTCCTGCTTTCCTTTCGAACCTCGACCCATCTAGTAATCCCGCACAGTTGGTGAAAGCAGCTCTACAAGGCTTATCGCATTTGGCAGACTCTGCAGCACTATCCACGAGCACGCATACTGCTACTATAAAATCCCTCGCAGATGCACTTTTCGTACGCCCATACCTTGGCTCGCTAGCCCGTATCGTTTCTCAAAGTTCTTTATCAATCGTCGTAGAACAGCAGATATCATTGGTGGCATCAATCATAAGTCGAATTTGTCGGGAAGATTTCCACCAACAAAGCCTGGCAACTTCGGGCGTTTTGGATGCTTTGGCAGTGAAATTGGCAGGTTTTGTTGTCGCCCAGGGTCTCGTTATACCAGGCGCCGTGGATATCGCACATAGGGAGGGATTACAAGAATACATCCCGGCAGCGGCGCATTCCATGAGCAACCTTGCGCCAGTCCTAGGAGCGGTGGCTGTCATCATCTCAGACTCTAAGTTCCGAGCCTCGCAGCTACTCTATAACCCGTCAATTATGGCTATTTTCCCATCTATCCCACTGGCCGAGGGTCTAGTTCCACACAGCTCAAGAGGTGCTTGGAATACATTCAATGCATCCAGTTTAGGTGCGCGACAGAGTCAGCTCAGCGCAATTGACTTTCTTCTCCCATATGTTCCACAACATCAGGTCAAGAGTGCCCAAGCCACAGCATTCCCTCCTTTAGGTACATCTAGCTCTCGAGAACACCTTCCGCTCAATGGCCGCAGTAAATCAAATCCTTTCATGGAAGTCACAATGGGAGAATCTAACTGGGCAGAAGACAAACCTACAAATGAAGCACAAGACAGCCTAGCTACTTCGGAGGAGCCTGAAAGTCCATTCATTGCATATTTGATGTTGCTACTCAGACAACGGAGCAGAATGGAGAGGCTGATGGCAGCACATGTATTAACAGTTCTATATCGCGCCGGACTGACCAGTAAAGCTAGAGAGTCTGCCCTTGGAAGACTAGTTGTGCCACTTCTTGTTCGGATGTTAGACGAGGGCGCCGACCTACCAAAACCAAAGACTAACTTCACATCCCCTGATGACACAGCCATGGAGTGGGCAATTATCGAGAAGGCTCCTGCAATCTTGGCATTGCTCATCACGGATAGCGAGCATCTGCAGAAATCAGCATTTCAATGTAAAGCCTTGAATACGTTATCCAAGATGATCAAAGTTGCCTATGATCCTGTCCCAGAGAGTTCAAACATTCAACATTGGATGCCCATTGAAACGGAAGTTGTGGACGGTTTTGAACAGTCTCAGTTCTCACGTCTTGGTGATGTCGGTCAACCTGCTTTACTTGTTCACAAAACAAAAGTAAGAGAGAGTGTTTTGAAAGCCATTGCAGCTCTCATACCATTCAAAGAAGATTACAGGAAGGCCGTAGTCGATCATGGTATTGTCCCATATATCATTGAATCATTAAGTCCAAAACCAAAGAAGCCTTCGCCAAAGGTCAGTAACGATAAATCCGACAAACCTGACAAGAAGGACGAGTTACGCGATGAAGCTAGTAATGAAGGCTATGGTATTAACCCCGTGGAAGTGCTCATTGCTGCATGTGGAGCAACCCGTGCTCTAACCAGGTCTGTCGGTACATTGAGAACTACCCTGGTGGACAATGGACTGGTTACGCCAATACTACCTCTTCTTTCTCACCCTGACATTGAAGTTCAAATAGCTTCCACAGCTACCATTTGCAATCTCCTTATGGACGTTAGCCCAATGCGAGAGGTAGGAGTCCAATCATATATCGGGGTAAAAATATACTAACTTAGTTTTAGACCCTTGCCGAACATGGAGTTATTAAGGTTATCTGTGAACACGCACATTCAATGAATGCAAAGCTTCGTCTGAATGCTACATGGGCACTCAAACACTATGTCACATCTGTTGATAATGAGACAAAGAAATCTTGCTTAGAGGAGCTTGGTCAAGGCTGGCTTATTCAACTCATCTGTAACGATACAGAAGACGAAGCTTTAGCTTCAAAGAGTAGTGGCAACCAAGGGCATATTGCAGCACCTAACGATGACATGGACGAAGAAATGGAGATGGATCAATTCGAAGACCAGGCCCATCCGACAATTGGAGGTTCATTCTCTTACACCACTACTTCAAGGCCGAGCAGCAGTAGGAGCAAATCACTCCAGCAAGTTGAAATGAGACTTGCTGCTCTAAGGGATGCAGAGATGAACCCTGCAAAGAAAGCTAGAAAAGATGATATTGCTGTTCAAGAACAAGGCCTAGATTTCATCCGCAATTTGATCGGAGGGGCAGGTCACGGGAGCGAGCCAGAATGTACACATATGATCGACCACCTTTTCAGCTGTCTTGGTCAAGATCGAGTCTTCGAGATCCTAGCTTCGAAGCTAAAACCCAAAATTATGAACCCATACAGTCGCCGCGGTACCGAACCTAAAATCGTACCTCCTCAGCCGGAGATCATTGTTGCAGTCGTCTACATTCTCGTACACATGGCCGCAAGCGTGCCCGCTCACCGTCAACTGATTCTTGCGCAAACCGACCTCATAAGTCTCATAATCCCGCATTTTACCTGCCCCGCTCCTGAGGTTCGTGTCGCATTGTGCTTTTTCATCGGTAACCTTACATGGATGGAAGACACAAATGATACGGCTGCGTGTGCTCAACGTATACGTGCACTCAAGGACCTTGGCGTTATCGGCAAGCTGGAAAAGTTGATGCACGATCCGGAGCTGGATGTGAGAGAGAGGGCGAAGCCTGCTTTGTGGCAGATGAAAGCTCCGCAATTTCAATAGATAAAGCATAAGTTAATGGATAGGTGTATATGACGAGACAAGAATGTTACATATGAAGGGAAGCACAGCACAGGCGTTGGATTGGAAAGTTTATATTTTAGGGACGGCGATACAAAACTTGGCTTAGAACAGCTGGCTTTTCTTGGGCGTTTGTAAATAACATCGGTTTTTGGAAATCGTGTGAGGAAACACTTATACAGGGGTTAATTGGGATTTCTACGTGTGCCCGTTTAAACTGCATCTTTGTATGATATGGAGGATAGGAACATAATATTATTCATCTCGGGTGCTTATTTTGTCTATTGTTTGTGATGCAGCACTTGTCGAATGAAACGCATATCTAATATCGCTACCTTCGCTGTGGGTATAGAGCTCTTAATCAATTCGCAATCTTGACTCCCCCTTCCCATTCCCTCCCCTTCCTGCGCCCAGATCGCCAAATTAAATAGAAGCGTAAAGTAGAATTATAAAAGCTCAACCAATTGCATCAGCGCAGCTCAAACGCTCGTAGCCTCTACATGCGGCTCGACCTTCACTCTTCCCTCATCACTAACCGATCTCGTACTCTCGACATCCGTATTCTCCCCACTCAAAATCTCCAAACTAATCCTCTTCGTCTCGGGAATACACAGCGTCGTAAAGATACCTGCAAACATGAATGCCGCATAGATCTGCAGCACATGGTTGAGCCAAGGATTGGCATTCGTCTTTGTGGCGCCGCGCACGCGTCTTTGTAAATAGTCCAATAC
>JWJA01004847.1:0-14096 GCA_000812885.1 Lanzia echinophila
GCAATTAGGTATTTGATCATATATGCCTTACCTAGTAGGTAGTAGGTTATATCTACCTAGTACTTATGGGTGCGCCAATTAACTAGAAGTTGGTTGAAGTGAAAAGGTGTAATTGAAGTGATATGCAAAGTGAAACTTGCTTTGATAACTGAAATTGTAGTATCTATCCCAAGCATCAAAGACATTCGAGGACTTTCAAATCAAATATCAACATAGTTCTCAACGAATGAAATACTTACTACAACCAGGTACCTAGTAGGTCTAATCTGCGAGTTGAGGTTTGCCAAAACTCAAAATCACCGGGGATTGCCTCTCTTGAAAAGATGAACCGACGACATGGTTATAGCCATTATTAGATTGAATATACACTCGAAACCCATTCAAATACATATAATGTTTGAATTGTACTTATTATTAATAATGAGCTATTTATCAACGTACATATACCTACCTAGTAGTACCTAGAAAGTAGTCCTGAGAGTTATTCGGTCTATAGGTGTAGCTCCGCTGGATCATAGAGAACAGTCTGCCCCAATGATTCCTGCTGTTGGTGAGGATGAAAATATGAAGAGAATCGGTAGTGAGATGTTCCATGAAATCAATACACTTGGTAGCAACGCACAGCCTTTATTTATTGTTTGAGCTATACTCAAAGATGGAGAGATACATAAAAGATTTGGTGCCTTTATTGTTTGAATTGTACTCAATCAATAAGAACCTTGAAGATACCTGGGTACTAGTACGGATAGGTACCTTGTATTTACCCGGGTGGTCCGTCCTGTGGCTGGCAAAGGAAGGTAGGTGTGAGTATATTAATTGTTCAGATTGTACCTAGTAATTATAAGTTGAGATCTGCAAAATATACAGAAGTGTACTTGAAATCCATTCTTTATTAATCTTTTTGACTTACTAATTAATCTTGAACATTGAAAAGTTCACTTCATACCTGTAGGAATATATATTCAAAAATTGAATGTTAATTGTTTGAATTGTACTTAATAAATGAGATTTCATTTCAAACATTGTATTTTCATTGTTTGAATGGTACTTGACAATTTACAATTTAGATGCCTGAATTTACTAATCTCACACCTAGGGTATTACTAGATAATAAAAAGTTTTTTTTTTCTCCCAACTTAATCAGGAAATAGCAAATCAATTTTAGAGGAAGGTTCTCAAATTAAACCTCCATTTTTCAATCAACCTTTTCTAAACTATTAACGATCTTCACTCTCCTTTTCCAATACAACGACGACTTCAAATTCAGTACAATACAGTACACTTCAATTCAATTCAATTCAAAGAGATACCCTTTTTTCACGATTCAATATATGCCGTTCTAATAGTTAATAAGATTTTGATTGGAGTACGGTATGTTTTGAAGATCTCCCTCCTTCTCTCCCTTCTCCTTATCCTATCGCAAAACAACCCATTTGATGAAACTAATTTCCCAAGAGTCGTGACCACAAAAAATCGACACAAAACCAATAATCAAGACCTACCTTCCTCCACGCCGATTTCAAACACCCACCACATTTCATGATGCCTCAAGGATACTCTTCTCGCGATGTTGGTGATCCATCTCAAGTCAGAAAGAATAAGCAATCGATGGCCGATCTCAAATTACGACGTCTTACGGAACTGAATAATCGATTGAGGGAAGATTTGGAACGCGAACGAATCCCCGTTTCCCAAGCTGCCAAAAGGTAATTTTAATTTATCTTCATCGTCAATTATATAACGGCCGCATTATACTAACGCGAATTTATTATCTAGTATTATTCAATATACAAGCAGCACGAAAGATTTCATGGTTCCTTCGATCTGGGGTACAGTCGATAAGAAAGATGATCCATATGCGCCTCAGCAGAGCGGAGGATGCTGTGCGGTGATGTAGAATAGAGGAGAGAAAAGGCGATGCACGCACATACAGTATTCACGACAACGACCATACGCATAATCATTCCTCTATTCAATTCAATCAACCTCGTCATCCCACTTTCTAAATTTTCGATATCCATTCAATCCAATTCCACACACGGTACATGCATCCATTACTCCATCGACGCAATCAATACCAGAGCAGAGAGTAAATGCGTGTGAATGACGGAGCAGAGCACAAACGGCGTTTTAGGGGCGTATTGGGAGATTCTTTTTTTTGCACACCGTCATATCACCCGATAGACTTTCCCGGTTTCCCCAGAAAGTCTTCTATTTTATACCTCACCATGCCCTTTTTTTCGTACCGCAGAGAAGCGTAGCATATTTGGCAGGAATCTTTCCAACTGGGCACGGCTGCTGTGAGCGTTTGGTATTGCGTAGCTTCTTTGATGAAATGAGAATAGGATACAGACGGGAACATCAGAGAGAATAGGAAGGTTATGGGAAAATAAAGCATGTAATATTTTTTTGATTCTGTTCATTCAGTTCGTAGTAGTTACTAGGTACCTAACTAAACCTTGTCCAACGAGGTTTTCTTATTTTGCTCTCTCTCTGTCTTTTTTGTTTTGTAGGTCTTCGGAAATGCTTCTTTGTGCATAACTTTATAACTTTATCAACGAAAGAATAGAGAATGGATATACTTGTTGAGCAGCAGCAACAGCAAGTAGGATTATGGTATTTGCTAAGTTGATTGACAATGATTTGATTTATTTGAAAGTGAAGATAGAATGGGGAATGTATTAAAAATACTCCGATGATAGCGTTTAAATCTCCAATCTCAAATTCGAAAAATCAACAACAATCAATTCAATTCAATCAATAATTCAACCGAGATATTAGAGAAGAGCTTATTTATCCATGAAGCTTTAAAAGCATCGAGTCTCATCCATATATCTCCCATATATTAAGTCAATTATACTGTGCTATCAACCAATCGAAAATATAATCAATTTTCTTTCCATTTCCCCACGTACATACTACAAAATAATATTACCTTTCTTTTTTCTTACTTTATTTACTTTATTCTACTTCACTTTACTTCTATCTCACACACATCATCACCCATCATAACAGCAAAAGGATAAGAGTAAAAGGACCCCCCACTCCAAACAGAGAGAGATACGGAGAAGATATCACATATCACACACATACTCAATCAAATCAATTAACAAGCTGTCTGGCTGCAGCCTGATCACAAAAAAATGGCTTCTGCATCTACCACTACTAGTACGAGTACATCTACACCGCCCCGTCTCCCACGAATTACAATACAGTTTTGTACGCAGTGTAAATGGATGCTTAGAGCGGCTTATGTATGTTTTACGTACTTTTCCTTTTGTTGTGGTTCCTACGAGTAACCCTGTTCCTTCTTTGCGTGATTGAGGATTGACTTTTCTTTTGTTTTTGGAGTTGCGTTCTTTGGTTTGGTTCGAGGATTGAGAGGAGAGAAAGAAGTGTGTGTAAGGCTGAAGTGAAGGTTGGCTGTGAGATTGGGGGCGGCATTAGGAGTGGGTGTGATGATTCATCAAGTGATGTCTAAGTATAAGTACGCCTTTTTGCCTGAAGGAATGAACAATTACTATGGATTAGGGCTTCGCAATTTATATTGGAATTTATGCATGGTGGTCTTGTCTCCGCAAAACCTAAAGTAAGGTCTGGATGAGGCTGGCTCTGAATATGCTTACTTTGGTGGGTTGTGGGGGTGGTAGTACTGCTGGGTAAAGATGGATTATACATGTGATAAGGTTCTAATACTCTTGGTTTTATACGTCTTTTTAAGTTGGGTTGTATGGACTTGGGTCTTGGAGTTCAGATCAAATGTTTGTTGTAGTTTTGTAGGGAAAACACCATGCAATAACTTCACTCACGCCGAGCCCGGCCGTCTCTAAGCATCTACCATCTCACCCTCGCCCTCATCCTCAATCTCAATGAGACCCCCTTGCCACCATCTCTTCGAGCTCATCTGCCCACCACCGAAGAATGTCCAAGTTTGAAACTCCTATAACTAACACAAATACACTCATACCTAGTTCGCACAAGAACTCCTCTCCACCTTCAGCACCTCTCTCGGTGAAGTAGCACTCCAACCTTCCACTGGTGGGACATTGTAAGTACACATAACCCTCGCATAAATAAGCGGCTACTAAGTGATTGACAGTGTCGTCGAGTTATACACTGCTGCGAATGTGGACGCGAAAGATATGTCAGCTGATGTGGAGATATTAAAACATGTGTTATGGGACCGAAAGACTGAGGGGGGATTTCCGGGTTTGTTCAAATTTTCCTTTTTTTTCCCTGTTGGGCCATGGAAGGGGGGAAGTGTTGTAGACGGTGGTGTTTTGGTGAGATTGAGTATGTTATGACATGCTGCTATATTAAGATGGTCGATGTTCGGATCCGAATAATATATACTTCATGCCGGTAACTAACGTTGAATAACAACCGCAGAAACGAAGGAGCTAAAGAAGAGAGTGAGAAATATTATAGATCCAACGAGGGATTTGGGGCATGTTGATGGAAAGAAATGTAAGTGCGGAACAGTACATACATCATATGATACATATGCATTTGAAGCAAGACAAGACCTTACTTTCAAATTCTTGATTTACTACTACCTGACAAGTTTGGCATTACATTTCACGCGTCATCCCTTTTTTCCACTTTCTCGTCTATCACAACTAACACACACGGCCATTAGCATCCACTTCTACATCCACACCCGCAATCACACCCGCAACCATAACCTCTAACCCACAAGCCCCATCCGTAGATCGTTCTCTTGAGGCCGCGCATACAGCCTCATCATCAACCACATCACATTCCGAACCACAAATAACCTCTAACCCACAAGCCCCATCCGTTGATCATTCTCTCGAGACCGCTCACACAGCCGCATCACATTCCGAACCACAAACACAAGTACAAAGGAACTCTGCAGCAGCACAGGCCTCTACGTCGACGACTGATCCATTGAGCCCATCAACGGAGAAGTTGAATTCTCGCGGAAAAATCGTTTTTGGTGCGGGAGAGGGAGGGCTAGAGGGTGAAGGAGGGTTCGGGTTTTGTAGACAGGGGGATATGGATTGTGGTGGTTTTTAGATAAGGTGGGGAATGGGGACTGCGATGATTTCTGGAAGTTGAGGGGGGATGCGGGAGAGATAGGAGGGAAATTATATAGTTAAATATTTATGTAGTTGTCTTTTTTCGGCCTTTTTCATATAAATGTTCGGTTTTCATTAAGAAAGAGGGAAGAATGAAGAGACTCGGAAGATAGTTTACAGTGCATCAGCGTATCATTCCATCCACTAAACTCCATCATCCGGTGTGTTTTTCTTTACACGGTAGACTAGAGTTAATAACAATACACATATATACTCGCACATACCAGTACTCAAACGTCCTCCTTTTCAACTTCAATCCCAACTTCGCATTCTATTGCTCTTTTGCACCGACTCCATGCGCCCTGTACATACCCGACAATACCCCTCTCTCCCTGCAATACATGCATCCATCCATCCATTCAATCAACGCCACTACTAGCTAATACCCGACTTACATGCAGACCGCAATATAGACAAACTATCATCTACTTCCTATAACTAACATTTTCTCACCTACTACTACTACTACTACTACTCACCCCAAGTTTCCCAACCCATACGCACACTTTTTCCTTTTCCTTTTTCGGAAACCCACCATAAAAAACACCTAAACCCTATCCTACACAGCCAACCAGAAGTCAGAAGTCAAAAGTCACACAAACAGCCAGCAAGCAGCACTCACCGACCTCACTTTAAATATCCAATCATCCAAACAACCACCATACACAACCCCCATCCAAACCAACTTTTTGATTAGAGAGTAGATAAAGATGTTAGCAGTTATATGTGAGAATCCAAAAACTTCTACTCCCACGCATAAACACCAATCAAATCTACTGTACCCCCGCCCACCATCATACTCCTCCTTGTCAAAGTCCAAGCCTAAGCATCACAGACAGTGATTAGAGCGTACTGATCGAGATAAATGCGCACAACTATGTATTTATCCATTCCTACACTATGAGTCGGGGATATTTTGAGCTTTGTTCCACTACTAATCCGTTTTCATTTTCCTCATCATCATTGTAGCAAGCACTTCTTCACTTCCACACATCGTCAAAAGAAATTTGCACCACCCAACACACCACACCACAGAACGCACAGCATATACCATGCATATAGCACACGTACACAATCAATCCAAAGGCTCAGGGTCAGATCAGGATCAAAAGTCGGCGAATCAATCAAAAAGTTAAAAAAGAGGTCAAAGTTACACAGAACAAAGGTACATTTCGCATCGGTGGATATGTTTTTTCGTCTTTTCTCAGCGCAGTGTCAAAACCCAACCCATATTCCACATCCCACCCTTTTCTTTCCTTTCTTGAACCTCCTGCCTGGCACAATTAAATTCGCCCCTTCGCTGAATGAATATAGACACAAAGTGTCAAAGCCAGCTGTGATAAGCCAACTGTCAGAATATCCATCTCTCTCCCACACTAATCTCCCTTCTATGAAGAACAAACCCAAAACCTAAATACCAGATGCCGCCCCTTAGCTCGAATACGTCCCATATCTATCGTCATGTCGTAGAATTTTGGCATGCCAATCACACAATATAGATCATTGTTCGTTCGTTCGGATAGTCGTTGGAATAAGTCCGGAATCGTTCTTGTTAGTGGTTGAGAATGGGAAAGGAAAAAAGTTACTTTGTACATATTCGAGTTGTTTGCGTTTGGCATGAGAAAAGAAAAGAAATAAAAAGGTAGGCTGCGGAATGCATGCGCAAATAGGTATGTTTTTCGTGACGAATGGTCGAGATCGAGATTTGGAGGATACTTGCAAAAGTAGGGTGGCATCGAGAGGTAGGGTAAATGGTGGTTCGCAAAGAGATGGATGTCGACAGCGCATTGAGCGAGGGCGATAATTTGTCGTTATGAGGAAAACCGAGAATTAAGCTTATCTGCGTCCGAACCTGCTACACAAAAGGAAGTTCGTAATTGTTCATTTCTCTATTTCTTTCGCGGATTGACAACCCTGCTGGAGGCACCAAGACCACCGGACGTCACGTACTTTTGTTTTTTCTCCGCTGGTTTCAGAATCTGATTGGAGACGAGGTTAGTATAAGTTCTCCTGGGTAACCTTGGAAATGCACAAGTTCAACCTACCTGGAATGAACATAACAAACTCTCATCCACACTCATCATCGCTCCGGCATTGTCAAACTCTCCACAGTAATTGGGTGCACTAAAAAGTGTTACCAATTGCCGCTTAGAGAAAAACTCATAACCATCCTCGACGACTTGATGGGCTCTGCAAATCAAATCCATGTCGTGCTTTTGTAAGAACCTAGAAACGACATCGGGACCAAAGGTGAATGATACACCACGATCGTTTTCGCTCCATCCGGTGATATCCTTATCTGGATCGGACCAGAGAAGATCGCAAAGGAGGCCGCAATCAGGAATCTAGTTTCAGATTAGCATGGGCTCTAGCCCCACCACTCGGCACATCAAGAGCTAGCACTTGAGAAGTTGATACTATATAGTGATAGACTTACATCAGTTGGTCGCATGACACGACGAATCTGTTCCATGGAGTTCAAGTCAGGGCTCAAACCACCATGCATAGTGAAGATCTTTTCATCAATGATTGCTGCAATGGGGAGACAGTTGAAGCAGTCAGTGAACGTCTTCCATAGCTTGATGTTATATCTTCTTTTGCATTCATCGTAGAACCCGTAAATTCGGTTGATCGAGGCACATTCATGATTACCGCGGAGGATGAAAAAGTTTTCTGGATACTTGATCTTGTATGCGAGTAGCAAACAGATTGTTTCAAGAGACTGTTTGCCTCTGTCAACATAATCGCCAAGAAAGAGGTAATTGGCTTCAGGTGGGAATCCGCCATATTCGAACAAACGAAGGAGATCATAGTATTGGCCATGGATATCACCGCATATCTACAACAGAGAAAGGTTTTGATTAGTAGATGCCCTGCTGATCTAGCGCGAGTACAGATACATGTAAAGAAAATCTATCTTACCTTGATGGGGGCCTCAAGCTCTAGAAGAATAGGCTGTGAGATGAAAATTTCACGAGCTTTGGTACAAAGGAAACGGATTTCTTGTTCCAAGAGCTGTACTTGTTTTCCTGGGCGACTACCTCTGACTTCTAACAATCTGTCGATGATAGAGTCGAGATCTACGTCTTGGTCTGCCATCACTTTATTCCTCCTATACGGAGAAGAGAGCCTGGGGGTGTTGGGATGTGATCCTCTATAGGTTGGGGTAAGGTGGAGGTAAACCGGGTATGGTAATCGAAACTGGTTCTACCTGAGGACCGTGATTCACTTCTCTTAAACTATTGAACGCGTAAGAAAATTAGTCAAAATGAACATCAGTTGATGAGAATAGGATTATTGTGATTGATTCCAAATTGTAGCTGGATCTCAACAAGAAAATCGTGGGGTTAAGGGGAAAAACAACATACAATGAAGTTAAAATCAAGCCTCAATGAGAGCTTCTAATCTAAAAGTCGCGTTTGAAATAACCCTTTGAAAGGTATTGTCTCGATGCCTGTATGGAATCTGAGATAATGTTGATGTGAATATTCTAGAATAATAAAAAATCAAAAAAGAGTTGAATTCAACTTTTTTTTTTTGGCTGAATCAACAACTAACTCTTGATTGTGTACGCAGTATTGTGCTGATGGGATAAATAGAAGAAAGAGGCGATTCAGTATTTGCTTTTTTTTTTTCTTCACGACCTCTTTATTTTTTTTGGATTATTCGCCGCTTGATCGCAAATTATGCGATAATATTCGTATTTTTCTTTCTTTTTTGATGGTTGATAAGATGGTAAGATTGAATAAACCGCCGTTCAAGTTGTTTTTTGATCGAGTCGAAAGTTATGAAGGTTTAACTGTTTCGTGGTTGAAGTTTCTCGAGGGATGGTTTATGGGGGGAGTTGCGGGCTTGTCGGATTTGTCTTTTTTTTTTCTCTACAAGCGCGCCTCGTTTATGGCCGGGCCTTGTTACTGTAATTTTTTTTTTACCGGTATGAGAAAATTTAAATTTAAGAGAGAGAAAGAAAAAAGGTTCTCGAACATCAACAACAAAAAGTAATGTGGAGTTCTTTCAGAAAAATATATATATATATAAATAAAAATACATAAATAAAAGGTTGCACTGGGTACCTACCTAGGTAAGGAAAAATTAACAAATATATTTTATTTTACACTTTTTGTGGTATATTTTCCATTTTCTTATGATAAATATTACCTACCTAGGTAAGTGAATTTTATTATATATTTTCTGTAAAATAGATCTTCTAGAAGAGAATATATTCCGGTAGGTAGTAGGGAGGGACTGGAACTGGTAAATGAGTGAATTGAAGTTTAAATTTAGAAACTTTTATGTAACTCTTCTTTTACACTATAATTAACATATACTTAATAATGTAACTGCAGTAAAATTCTTGGAAGTCTTGAATTTGGATACAAGAAAAAGTGAATAGGGGTGAATCAAAGGTTGTAGGATTGTTTTAGATCTTGTGTGGTTTGATGGCTGGATAGATGGCCCATTTTGTGCCGTGTCTTGCCCTTGCTTTGACTTTCCTTTCCTTGTCTTGTCCTGTCTTCTCTTCTTGCCTTACCTGGCTGGATCTTAAAAGACGTTTAAAACAGATGTCACCCATATCCGCCATTTATCCCTATACTACTTAAGGTAGGTATTATCCTATCTATCTACCTAGGTATATGGGTGTACCTTAAAAGGAACTGAATAGAACAAATAGACCTCTTTGACTCATGTACCTTTTTCACCTACCTAGTTGAAGTTGAATATGGCAAAAATGACTTTGTTTATTGATATTTATCCTAAAATTCATTGAAGAATGTGAACAAGTTTACAATTCAATTCAATTATTTGTTCTTATGACCAGCAATGATTTGGATTGCTTCATTTTGTATAACATGAGGTTGTTGATCTCTTGAGTTAAGGTTAAATTATCCTTTGTCACTCCTACAGCTACTACTACACCAGTACCAGTGTACACATATAAAATATATTGACATCAATCTACCTAGGTAATAGGATTGTGAATCCTTCATGATTGTACATTCTCATCTTATCCAGTCACTACTAGGCTAGGTATATAGAACAGTTAACCTCAAATCTTTGAAAATCATCACTTTTAAAGCAGCGATATTTTTCTATTATTTTATTCCATATTTTTAAATGCTGCTTTTAATATATTACTGGTATGGTTATTGGTATTTCTCCACTTAATGGATGACATCCTTTCCTCTTCTTCTAGATAATTGACATTTCTCAAACACCAACACACACATTTGAGCATACTTTTTCATTGCATACCTAGTATTATCTCCTGTATCCCTCCACTTCTTTTTCCAACATCTTCTAATGAGTAGTATGTTCGAGATCAGATCCATCAGATCCACCATTACGACCACATCAACCACATCCATTACGTGTATGATTTTACATATCAGAACTTCATTTGATCATCCATCCATAGTATGCATCTTTTGAGAGTTTGAATTAGTTCTATAAGTTGCAGATATTTCCATGCCTAGTTTCTCTTCTCTTCTCTTCTTTTCCTATCAACTTAGTCAAAGCTAATCCTCTTTTTCCTTACTTCCATCTACCGGTACTTACCTAGACACTCTTCCTATAATTAGTCTCCAACCAATTGTATCTCGAAATATCCAGTCGCCAACAAAGATGACCCCATAGATACTTAAGTGTAAAAGAATCTAAGACATGCATTTTTTGATTCCATTTGCACTTCCTTATCTCTTCTTCTCATCACTAAGAAAATTACTGAAACTGACATTGCAATAGGAACTTCAAATTCTAGATGCTCCTATATGGAGGAAAAAGAAGTGTTAAAGTTGTTCTAGTTCCATAGAAGTAACTATTAACATCTTCATCCTTTAAGTTGTTTATTATCATGACCCCACTTTTGTTGCTGCCAGTCAGTGTCTGTCTGCATTTGCAATCTTCATATGCAATAATTTCTATCTTTCCCTCCATTCAAGTGATGGATCATTCACATGCAGCCATGTTAAACAATGAGTCGGTCAATAATCTTTGTCATCTGCTCACTGATATATATAAGTTTTTCTGTGAATGAAGGCTTCATGGGTCAGACTTTGATCAATTTGTTGTTATGATTTTCCACATCTTTCTTTCCTTACTGATTTACCCCGCATCACAATCTGCATCTGATCCATGAAAGATCGACAAGGCAAGACACCTGGCCATACCTGGCCTCCCAGTTTCAAATTCAAAGCCTGTTGTGATTTATCTCGAGTCTTTGAACCAGTTGCTTCTCCTATTTCCTATGTTCATGACTCTAAATTTTCCCAGAAGAAAATGTATCCATTGAAGGAAAGAACTGCTTGAATCACAAGTAGATACCCATATATGTGTGGCTATTTATTTACTGCATCTTCTACTTTCGGCTGAATCATATGCCATTATCCCTGATACGACTCCCACAATCTACCTGTCTTGCAGATTCTATTATGCTCTAAGAATCAGCAAGATGACAACTATTGTATTACAACTAGAACTTTATCTTCTGATTTATATGGATGTGAGATTGGTTTTGTAGATTCACTGATCATAAAAGCTGAAATTAGTGGGTCTACATCAACAGTCTACTCCAGTTTCAGAATGGAGGCTGCTGTACACTGCTTGTAAAAGTCTCTTATTCTATTATCTGCGACCTTTTATAAGAATCTACTAAAGTCTACTTTTACCTATTCCCATTTGTGTAGATAGCACAGCTACAAAATATAGTTATATATCAAAACAAAAGCAAGATGGTCCTGTTTACAAGACTGTAAGGTGTGCTGACTTATTCGGAGATGGTAACAGACCACTTACTGTGCAGGAGACTTGGTGTCAAGACGATGTTGGTCTTTGCTGGTGGAGTGACATGGCTATCTTATCAAGCTTGCTGAATTGTTCATCAAAACTGCTAAGATTTCTTTTTGAACAAACCAGAAAGACCAGAAAGACCACTATTTGATCTCTCAGGCTTCGGAGGTTTTGATCCGCTAGCGCTTGATTTACTCGATATTGGTGCTGTGCTTGATCTCTTTGATTTTGTAGGCGTCGATTTTGAAGAGCTACTTGGCCCAGTTGAATCAGACTCTATGACCTGACAAAATATTTTCCAGTCCTTGTCTTCCAGCTGGCCCTTGGTCAGGTAAGCATTAATAGTCTTGGGATGATGTTTGAGCTTTTTGTGCATATCTGGATCAAAAGCATCCTCCCTCCATATCTTGCAAAGGTTGATAATGTCGGTGAAAGCTGTGCCACTTACCAACTCTTTGTGTTTTTTAACAGAGGAGAGTCTTTTGTTGATTGCAGCTGCTAGGAAGGCATGCCTGGTCCTGGGTAGTATTTTAGAATGCAGCGCAGCCCATCCTTGCCTGTAGTATCCTCGAAATTCCTCCATTTCTGTCCAGATCTCCTGAAGCTTTGCGTTATTCTGTGCAATTTTCCCCTTGTCATTTTCCGATGCACTTCTTCCGTACAGGGTGCTGTACTCTGACATGTCTTGCTCGTAGAGCTTTCCCACTAACTCATACATGACTTGGAGACATGCAGGGTCATTCTCAATAATTTCACGACCCCAAACTTTGAATATGTTCCTGATTGTAATAGC
This sequence comes from Lanzia echinophila, assembly GCA_000812885.1. NCBI lineage: Eukaryota > Fungi > Ascomycota > Leotiomycetes > Helotiales > Rutstroemiaceae > Lanzia > Lanzia echinophila. Next base: position 12,682 of record JWJA01004847.1, read on the forward strand.
GGTTCTTCGATGAAGCTCTTGCGTTTTGGTGATGCCATGAGGTAAAATCATGTTCATGTGTTTGAAAGCCATCCGGATGAGTACCTTCTTCTCTTCTGTTGGAAGTCTATTGATCTCATTTCTCCAAAGCTGTTTTTGTTGGCGTTGCACCTCTGGGGTGTGTGTTTCTACCAGAGCCCGAATCAGTTTTGATTTATCGTCCATGGCTGCAGTGAACAGCCAAATCAAAATGTCCCAAGCTTCTGGGTCCGACCGATTGAGTATTGCTCTTTGCAAGTGGAAGCTGAACCCTAAATCTTCTGGTGTATATTCTACTTTGTGTATGGTGTGTTTTATGGGCGTTCTGTAGGGGTGCTTCGTGATAATCTCTTCGAAACCATATCGCTCCCGGAACCATATAACAACAGGAACATCACGAGATCCGCTGACACCCTCTCTTGTCCTGGCCGTGCTGACTATTATGTCTATACCACCATCTTTATTTGGGTATTTGACGTCAACAATACTACCGGAACGGGCGATACTGTTGGTTTATTGGTTAGCAATCGCAAGTATATCAGCATAACAGATGGCGACATACCTCTTCTCATGTTCGCGTAAGACCTTCAAGACGGATTCCGCGTCTTTTGTACTTGCATCTATGACAAGTGCGACTTTCGTAAATTGTCTTCCTGTGAGTAAGTGTACCGCAAATTCATCGACCGGGTAGGTTGCGATTTGAAGTGGGTCTACTTTGGATTTCTTGGAGTTCAATTTCTTGGGAGATAGATACATGGCTATTTTGTCAGCGGCTGCATAATAATTTCCAAGCGGGATTGGCTCATTCTTATCAGGTGTGACAGAGCGGCTTCGGGGGCCAATGTTGGCATCTACTTCGTCCTTATATCGTACTACTACGCGCTTTTTCGACTGCGGACTCTTCTTTCCGTCAAGCTTCAAGGCGGATGGTCTGCGGTGGTGGTGGCGATCACCAGGCTCGTTCGAGGATTCGCCGTGATTTGGCATGCTTGAAGGTTGATATGGATAGGTTTAGGTTTAGAAGAAGTGGAAGCCAGTCTTGTGTTGAGATTGGGAATGTAATTGAGGTAGGTGTCTGTATCTGTGCGTGTATTTTTGGAATTGATTTGATTGATTTGATACTGCACGGATTGTATATAGATACTTTATAAAAATTGTAGGTACATACAATCCATATTTATACCCCCCAATTCGCAATCTAAAGTCTACTTTTACCTATTNNAAAAAAAAAAAAAAAAAGCTACCTTTTTGTGAAAATCTCCAGACCATAATAGAAACTTTGAGGTCGAGGCCCGATATTGGACCTGCTATGACATGGACTTTGCTAAAAATAAGAAAAACCCCTTTGAAACGGCCTACATATGGGTCTACAGTGTATGAGGCGGAGCATTGTATGA
>JWJA01004848.1:0-15618 GCA_000812885.1 Lanzia echinophila
GAGGTGGTTGTTTCTGAGTAATCATTGGTGTGGGTTGTGGTTGTTGCAACTGGGTTGAGATAATCGAAGAGTGCGGTGCCGTTATTGATCCCGGTGAAATCGATTTCTGCGAAGGCGATATTGGCGAAAGATCGTGCAGTGCCGTTTTCAAATGTATAGTTGTAGGAATTAGAATCCATGCCGAAAACTTGACGTTTTATTGAAGCTCTAGGGTATATTTATATTGACTTTAATGCTAGGATTACACCTCCTATATTATAGTTTTACACATATTTCCATATAGGTTCCGAGGAGTATACGAGACTCTTATTCTCTGAATTTGAAGCTATTCCTAACTATTACTGCTTGTAAAAGCTTGTTTCCGGTGAATGCCTTATTTTGATTCTCCTGTTTGGCACACAAAAGTCGCATGTAGAGAACCTGCTAGCCTTATATCCCTTCAATTCTACCCCAAGCCAACTACACCGCATAAAATACCCCGCAGGACTTACATCCCATACAGTCGACTTATGAAATTGGGAACCATATAATCGTAGTAACTTGCGAAGAAAAACCGTTGTTCAAGAAGGAATTCGTGCCGTAGAGTGTATGCTTAAGGTATGCCGCTCGTATTAAATTTCCGCTCGTACGAAGAGGAAGGTATTTGACTGAGAGGTGTGTGAAAGAGAGGAAATCGTAAAAGTATATCCTCAAAAATCGAAAGGTGAGACAAAAAGTTGTAATACTGGTTGACGCCGATGAGGTATAAGGCAGCTCAAAAAGGATATAACGATATAACTATACTAATTAAGGATCGGATTGCGATTCTTAACACCAGGATACACACATATCCTACTCCCTACATAATATCACGATAAAAGAATCTTTTTACATAATGTCGGAATATATTGCCGTATTAAGTACGGCCTTGCGGCCGCACAGGCGGTTTACCGTACTCACCGTCGATATAAATATATCCTCACTTCAGCTAGTTCTCCTCATCAAATAATATTACCTTCAATCTATGCATATGCAATCACCGAGGTGATTCCAACACATAATGAATTTAATATCATGATAAAAGCTTAATTCTGCTAATTTACTTTAAAAAAAGTTTATACAAACTACTAATAGACTTTAATGGAAGCCTAAATAATAAAGCTTCACAATGATCAGAGACGAAAACTTTCATGACTCAAATTCCAAACTTGTGATTTTCAATAAATGATTATATGATTTGAAAATATATGTAGTTTATGGTAGGTACTGGAATATTCATGATGGAGGGATGTCATTGTAAGCAGTAAGTATTGAGAAAGACGTCGATCAACTTCTCCTATCTGGATTCATTCGCTCTCGATTTTCGAATTTCATAGTTATCATTTCCTACACCCACCGCCATCCCACCCTTCTTGTCTAAACACAGATCCCAAGTGTGTAAATGATTTGGAGACTGTAGCTTTATAATTCCATACCATTAAACCCGAGTTAAGATTCCTTGGATGGAGCATTGAGTTGCGAAGACTTCTGGGTTTGATTTATAACACTTCAATCTAGATTCTCTTTGACAATGCGTGTAAGCGTCGAGCTTGAAAACTCTCCAGAGCATTGCATTGTTACCATTTATCAACTTATGATATCTAGTTGTCGAAAGTGTGAGTTTATATCTTGTAATCATATGAAATAACGATCTTTTACAAAGCAAAAGCATAACCTCATAACTGTGAAATGATAACACCAACAACCCCGCTAGCTTGGAGCAACACGTTTAGGAAATAGATAACTATGTACAGAACAAATCTAAACTTGCCATGTTCATATATTCAGCTACGACATAAACGAGATGTTTACTAATCCTAATGTTAAACGATGATTGTAAACCTGGGTGTATGTACAAATAATATGATATTTACTGTATGTGGTTATATAAATCCACCTACCAGTCCATTAGCCCGTCGATGAATATATCATCGCTCCGTGTCCCACTATCCAAGTTCAACCTTTCCCACACTGCCTACTGCCAGAGGAAATACTCCCGCATTGGTCCATGAATCCGCCCCATAAAATCAATTTTACATGAGAAGAATAACCTACCAATACTACATGTGTCGTTAGGGCTCAACCGATGTAATGACTAAGCGAGACCTGAATATTGTTTCCTCGGGGACCGAGAACCAAGTTGAGTTCTCGAAGTTTGCTGACATTTCGAGATTCCATTTTGACTCACTGCGTATGTCAGCGTGTTGTGCATTGTATACCACGCTGAGTAATTCACTTGTAAAGTATTCTTCCCTTCTATGAGACTCCGTCTATAATCCCAATGACCACATCTTACAGTATTTCTAGTATTATGCTTCGCCTCGCCTTGCCTCTCTGGATACTATTGTAGATATACCCCCCGACCTATCCCAAAATCTAACCACGTAGGTATATAAATATCTCTAGCGCTGTATCTGGCATACTGAAATCCTCGATATCACTGGGACATGTTACATCGCGGACAGAAACAGATGAAGTTATAAGACTCAAAATCTCGTGATACAAAGCGAGAAAATAGGGAGTTATTGCAGGAACAAAGGAACTGGTGAGTGTATTGGGGTCCTTAGATATAGAGGTGGACATGATGGCTTCAATTTGAACCCGTATCTTGGTCAAGACCCTGGGATTGTGGAGAAGGTAGGCCATCATCCAAAATGATACTTTCGACGCATTTGCATTTATTCTATACATCGAGATCAGTTGTTTATATCGAGATATTAAGTATATGAACAATATGTAAATTTACACCGAATAGATCATCGTGAAATAGGCAGCAATATCAGGTGCTTGAATACCTACAGCTTTCCATTCTATTTCTAATGTTTCCGCTAACCAGGAAGCACCAGAATGCTGGTCAGTTGCCAATTCGAAGTACCTTGTTAGAGCATTCTGGCCAACAGCTTTGGCAGCTTTCATATCATTAGATCATGGGCCAGGAATGTTGTAGGTTAGCTTCTAACTCATATCGTCGAAAGAAAAGGCGCCGCTAAACAGATCGTGCTCAATTGCAAGAATCGTAGGCCCGGAAAATGACGTCGTGGCTGCTTCTAGGAGGACTTCTCTCGTCGACTCAAGAAGCGATAAAGCACAGAGATCAGTCCATGGCTTAGATAATATAACTTTCGAGGTCATGTTGTCCCAATTCATACATCTATGGATGCTAGATAGGAAAACATCTTGGAGCTTGTCAAGCTGTTGGCCAGGCTGGAGGTGCTGTCATATGATAGTTTTGGCAATATCTGCGAGAGGCATTTTCGGAGGCCAATTGCCTCTTACTCCTTTAAGTTTATGGGATCGAGGCCCCCATATCTTTCTTATGGAATTGGGTGTAACCGCAAATGAAACCATCATATCCGTAATGTAACCATCAAATGTCAATTGTTCGATATTTCTATATGTCTCGGTGAGGTCGGAAATGGATGTGATTATGTAGAGAGTTTTGCCTGCTGCGGTAATGGTGAATGGCTCGCGAGTGTTGCGAAGGTAGTTTCTAACTTGGGGTTATAGTTTTTCTGTGTGCACCAAGGGGACTTCCTTTTTGTTTGACCGAAGAAGTGATAAGTGAAACTAACCTGCCAAGGAGAACGTGCCGTCGGTATCATTGAAGAAAGATACAGCATGCCCTGATGAATTGGCATTAGTTGTTGCGTCGTATCATTTGTTGTCATAATGGAGGTTTACCCAAAACTATGTTCCGTAAGTCAATGTGCTCCATCATACAATGTATAAGTGAATAAACCTACACGGTATCCAGTAAGGCAAAACATCAGGTTGATCGGGGTATAACCGGGGCAAAACAGTAAAAGTAAAGATTCTATAGATGAGGTGAACTCCACCTAGAATGGAAAGCAGAGTCCAGAGTGCACCACTAGTCGATGTTTGATTTTGAAATAAATTGAAACTGCTTCGAAGCCACTCCTCGAACACTCTAAACAACATATTTAACTAGATGTTAGAGATTGTAGAACATTTCGTCGATATAGCTTCGATTTCAATGATAAATGTAGGGGTTGATCACGCCACTATAGTCAAACAGAAAATCGTATCAAGTAATAGGTTCTTGTATTGAGAAGATAGAGTAGTGAATAGGTCTTTAAGAATTAAGAGAAATATTCAAGACAGATTCCACTCTTAACTCCTGTGGAATCGGACTAGAGTTCTCGGACTATAGTTCGGCGTATTGTGTAATGATCTATGAATGTACCATCTATCTTGTTTAATCAACCTTCATCCTCCCATTCTGAGCCTCACTCTGAACCAAATCTGCATTCTGCAAACCGGCTCCCAGCTTCTTGAGCCCCCAGCTGACACTGTTCTCAATAGCCTGGTCCACGCTCACATGAGCATACCAGCCGAGTCTCTGTTTCGCCTTGTCTAGTCGATAAGTTCTCGTCATACAAACATGTTCTAATTTTGAACGAATCAAGATTTTGGGTCTTCTCCTCCCCTGGTACACAATCCAGAACCAGTACTCGGCCAACCAAGCCACCACGAACAGCATCCATGTAGGAACGATCCAGATGCGTTTGGGGGCGTGCCCCGCCGCCGCATAGAATTTGCGCATAAAAACCCAGAATGGAGAAGGAAGATCATCTGTAATATTGAATGCTTCACCACAAATTCGTAGGTGAGGAGGAGTTGGCACTGCGTCACCTTCTTCATCCCTAACCTTGGAATGAGTGATGTCGGTCTTCGCTTCTGCCAAGAGGGCTTTCGCTGCCAGGATATGAGCAAACACCGCATTGCTGACATATACCGGGTCAAATAAAGTGGTGTTATTACCCAGTTGCAAAAAGGATAAGCCGTACTGTGCTAATTGCAGGCCAAGCATTGTCATGTTCTCGTCTCCTTCGCCGTAGATGCCGGGGATGCGGATACATGCAGTACGAAGATGACTTTGGCCGCATCTTTCAAAAAGATGGCATTCTTCAAAAGAAGGGTTGTTTGCGGCCAGCACCTGTGCATCTGCAAGGGCTTTGCTCTCGGAGTAGGGATTGTATTTCGTAACTGGGCCGGTAAGAATGGGGTGCGATTCATCAGCGTCGAAGATCTCCCCATTGGCGTCGTATTTGTAAATGGTCAATGAGGATGTATAGATGAAGGCTATAACGGAAGGTGCTGCAGACGCGCATGCGAGCAAGTTCGTAGTACCGTTCACATTCACCTCTTGGAAAGAATGATAATTCGGTGGATCTTGATATGGATCGGGTGAGGCGACATGAAAAATGATGCGGGGTTGAATCTTCTCGAGCAATGTGGTGACTTCTTCAACGGATGTGATATCGCCGGCGTAGTATGAGACTTCGGGGTATCTATTTTCGCGAGGATTCCGGCTGAAAACTGAAACGTGTTCTACAACAGTTGGATCATCAAGAAGAGCCTTTACGAGGTGATGACCCATAAATCCACATCCCCCAATGACCAAAACATGACCTAGTGGTTCACTCGGCATCATGGTGTGTGTAATTTTGGTGGTTTTGGTGGTTTTGGTGGGTTTGCGGGTTTCCTTAGTGATGTGGGTTGTAAAGGATTTATGAGATGACAAGAAATATTGGAAATTGGAATGTACGAGAACCAATTAGATGAAGGTAGATGTGATGAGAAAAACAGGCTAGTGTACTCGGCATATGCAATGGCAGTCACAGTTGGTTGGCTTAATTAAACACTTTTTTTTTAGAAATATTCAATCTTTCGTATGATACTACTGGTAATACAAGTAACTTACAAATAAATATTTCAAACAAATAATTTATAATGAAAAAACTGAAATGTGACCTGCAACAGAGTAGATCCAAATAACATCCCATCTGGAACCGGAAAATTAGCAGCGTTAATCAGGTATCAAAATATTGCCCACAACCCCTACTAACCCGCGAAAAATCATTGGATTGGGGAAGAGGTTGGGGGCGGGAAGACCTGAGGGCAAACATATATCATTATTCACATTCGACAGGTAGATGGAGAGCATTTGGTTTTATTCAATCTAAAGATAATCCCCCTCCACATAATTCCGGTCACGGACGACAACTCTGACATTATGCAGCAACAGATTTTGATTATGTTCCTTCAATGTCGAAGTTATTTCTTGGCCAATCTGCATGTTCAAGATAGACAGTACGTGAGCAAGCGTGATTTTTGATGCTAGAAGTATGGAAGTTTTAACTTCTGCGACACTGTAGTAAACATCAGTCTCAAGAAGCACGGATATTAAGATAGAACCGACATTGAAACCCCATTGTCCTCAGTATGGTCGGACGGACAAAATTCCTGAAGAAGATTGGCTAAATCTGGAACTTTAGGCTCTTGCCTGTGTATGTCTTTCATAGTGTCAACTGATGAGAATGTTAAGAAGTTATTCAACAAAAAGATTAAGAGCAAGTTCTTGGCATAGGTGTACTCACGATGGTTTTCCAAAGATTCGTTCATAAACCTTTGCAGTAAAGGCAGATTGTTGAGGTTTTCATACGTGCATGCTCCCGGGTCTCCCATCTCTCGTCGCAGGTTTTCGAGTTCTAGTTGTGCGCAGGCTTGAATTATTGCGTGAGTGAGTATCTATAATGGTTCGTCAACGAAGAATGATCATATCATAGTTGGTTACTAACAAGTAATGATTGATATGATATCTGGAGCCACGCAGAAAGAATGGCTTCAGCTACCGCCAGAGAGTTGGCTTGCCCTGTGCCGGAACCAGCAATTACGATCTTAAGGAATCTGGGCTAGATACGATAAGCAACTCCCCGAATTAATTCTGATGATACATACCATCTTTTCTTCTTTGGTCTGCTCTATCACGAGCACCAATCGCCGAAGTAGTATCTGCTTCGCATTCTCATTCCTGGTGATGATAAAATTGAGGATTCTTCCAAGTTAAGTCGTGTGTCTATGAAGGGATATAGAGCTTACTTACGGAGCGACGAACTTTGGCACATATTGTTGCACATTATCAGACAGCTCTGTATCTTGAGAATACCGGATCAATGACGAGCAGAATTGTGGCTCCAGAGCTTGGAAAGAAATCAGATGTCAGTAAGTAGAAGAACGGGTGCGTAGCTGGGCACTTCAATCATGGAGCTCACTCACAGATTTCTCCAAACATCATTGCACCCGAAATTGTGAAGATGGAAGATTTGAGCAACGAGCGCAAGTTGACTGATTTCCAACCTGAACAAGATATCAGTGCAATACAACCGAACCAATATACAAAATCCTCCGTTAGGTCGAGCGACATGAGAGGAATGTGGATAAAGTAAAGAATATTTATGGACTTAAACAGCGAAAGTGGATGCTTTGTTCTAGCATAACGGATAATGATCGTGATTTTAAATGAAGGTAAGAAGGAAAAGAATTGATTGTCAGAGGTAGGACCTAATATGATGACGTCGCATGAATGTAGGGAATTGAGGACGTACCATCGTAATAAAAGAACCTGCCACGCCATGATGCTCCTCGCCCAGCTTCTTCCAAGATGGTCTTTTCGATTAAACTCTGGAGACCAGGCTTCACATCTTCTAAGCTACCGATAATTGCACAGAAGATGCAAGTTCGAGACGAGTCGCATCTAGAAGGACTACAAGCATGGGAAGTCATATTTCGTCCTAACCGTATTTAATTACTCTGGTTTGCGGGCGAATACAACGAGCTCTGTATGCTGAAATTCGGTAGGAGCTTAAAGTTTGAAAATTCTAGGATGAAATGAGTTGACCAAAACCAACGCGGGTCCAACTTACACTAAAAGTTGCTTGCACAAGGATCAGAAATGGGCTGACGCATAAAAGATACACCTGATATAGGTTTTAACAACAGTCAGAGATCAAACTTTGGTCTGATGTCGTAAAAGCCTAAGTCAATGACAGCGTACTGACTCGGTAAGACCATTCCTATCATGCTTTCCGATTAGAAATATTGTAAATTGGACGCAAACTTCTGCTTGAAGAACTTTTCCGTACACTTGAGCGCAAAACCAAACCTCTATGTCACCAGCTTCTAATAATCTAAATATTTAATGATCTTGGAAGTGACTTCGAATCATGTGCTCGTCTCCTCCTTTCTCGCACTTTCTGAAACTTGCTTCTATCATTGATACTTTGTCGACCTGCTTGCACGATGTCGTTGGACGGAACAACAAACGGGATACATAATCCAGTGTTAGCCCAAACTCCCGTAGCTCCACCCCCCAGGGGTTACATCCAACTTCATCGATCCATCAACTCGAAAAACTGCTTTAATTGTTGTAGGAGGGTATTTGCAACGTTTTGTTGCTCTATTTATAGGGATAAGATTGATCACAAAATTGAGAGTCCTCCATCAATACACATGGGACGATGGTATGTTTCCAAATTCATTGATTAATTCTCGTGGAGCAGTAGTTCATATGTTTATGACCTAATCACATTTCTTATAGCGACATGTTTTACCGCAACAGTTAGAAATCCAGTCTTCGCATTCATACTACGTCAAGTAATAAGATATTCAATAAGCTAATGTCGCCGTTGGGATGGGTAGGTGATAATTCGCAGACAGTTAATTCATAACCACGAGAACCTTTTGACAATTCAAGTCGCTCGCAAATTAATTTCTTCGTCCAATATTAGAACACATTCATCTAAAATTGGCTTTCGACTTTCACTTCCGGCTTTGCCAAACTTCCTCTCTTATTATTCTACCTCTCAGTATTTCTTCCCAACTGCGCTTCACGGTATACTTCGGCATTGCCATCATATCTATAGTATTTCTTAAATTCACTCTCCCTCAAACCACCTCAACCCGCTCGTCTCCCACCCAGGCAAAAATTGGCTAGAGATGTATCAAGACTCTCGGGAGATGGCGGTTTTGAAAAATTGGATTACAATCTCAGTAGCAAGCTTCTTTGTTGATACATGTACATCTATCATACCAATTGCAGGCATATCGGGGCTGAACTTGAGTCGAAAGGGAATAGTTGGAGTTCTTTTAGTTTTCATCACGGGATTTTGGGGAGTTCATGAAGTTTCCTTCTCTATACTTGTTGAGCTCTCCCTTTGTGCTACCTATCTGAGGCTAGAAGAAGGGAAGTGTAAACTGACTTCAACCGGCGCTTGTATAGCATTATCATTTAAGTACGTACTGGAAGAGGCACCTGAATACCATGCCCGTTATGATGTGCGTGAAAGTACATATTATATACATAATTCATTTGTAGCCAAACTTACTTACTCATATGTCACCCTAGTAAAAATGTGCATAGGGATAGATCATTCTTGTATTCCCCCTCTCTCTAACTTTTCGATTGTCGACTCCATCACCCCATGTATATATCTTTTGCCCTCCATAGGGCAATGGCAATATATCTAAAATATTTCACGAGGATTAATATATTGTATATTATAGAAAACCTTTTTTTATATTGCAAAAGGGTAAATTCGAGTTATAAGAAGTTTGTTTATTTAAAGTAATTTTAATTTTAAAAATATAAAGTCCAACTTATGAACAATTTCTACATACAGTATGTGGTGATTGTGGCTATAACAACGACAATAGCCCGAGCATCCACAGTACATTCATGATACGGCAAGCTTCTTATTACTCTAACACCCGACAAACCCACACATAGATGATTGCGATCTCTATAAATACCAACTATTCTATTGAACCTGGAGAATGAGTCTCTACTATCAATGTTTGTTCTTAGTCATAATCAATGTACTTTGTGACACCTCTGACGTAAAACTTCTATCATTCCGATGTACTGGTACCACCATACTGCAGTACATGGCATATTATTCACTTACCTACAAAAATATCCCATCTAATGAAGGTCATAAGTCGCGCCCTATGACTCTACTGTACTGGAATCCTTACCTCCCAACATTTTCGGGAGCGAGTAACTCATAACCCACTGTTGAAATTTCAATGGATTTAACTCTACGACTAAAGAGTATGGGATGGGTTAATGCTTTATCTTCAACTCTTTGCATAATGAACCCAAGACGGAGCTGAATCTTGGATTTGTTTGTATGTCGCGGAGACTCTAGGCCTGTGGTTCCGAGGTTACAGTGCATCACGGCGCGGTTACATCGCAGTAAATACCCTGAAGTGTCGTGAACTCCAGAGATCAATTCAATCCTCACTAAATAATTTTCAACAGCATTTTTAACGTGTATTTAGTTGACTCTCCTGATGTTCACCTATTAGCCTTTTGGTCACCACTGGAAATAATCATACCAAACATATCGAGATCCCGTTTCGCGAATAGACTACGAGAGTTCAAGCCGTAATGGCAGAATCCGAAATTCCCACCGCAGAAGCTTCAGCACAATACATCCATGGCTGGCGTTTAGCAATTGTGATTACATGCCTCTACTTCGGAACTTTTCTTGCCGCCATCGATACAAGCATGATCACGGTCTCGGTGCCGACAATTTGTACAGAGCTGCATTCACTTTCTATGGTGTCTTGGATCAGCGCGGCTTATACACTCTCTATGACGGCACTCCAACCTACCTTTGGTGGGCTTTACAAATTCTTTAAAGTCGAAGCTATATATGTGATATGCATTGTTATATTTGAGCTTGGCTCTCTGCTTTGTGCATTGGCGAAGACTGGAATCCAGTTTGTGGTGGGCAGGGCAGTTGCTGGCGTAGGGGCTGCGGGCCTCACACAAGGAGCGCTGGCGATTATCAGCCATACAATAGAAGTTGAGAAGAGGCCTATGTATACAGGAATTGTCACAAGTGTGTTTGGTGTAGCGATTTGTTTCGGTCCGATCATGGGTGGTGCACTTACTACAAAGGCGACTTGGAGATGGTGTTTCTGGCTGTATTTGTTCTCTGGTCTCCAGATATTTGGTGATCTCTAGACTGACAATGTGCTAGAAATTTGCCCATTGGAGGTCTCTGTATTGCAGCTGTCCTTGTGTTCTTGAAGGTTACAGTTAAAGACAATTCGTTACGCATACTCTCTCTGAAAGAAAAACTCAGAAGAATAGATATCCTAGGAACTTCTACCTTTGTCGGGGCTGTCTGTTGCATAATTCTTGGAATGCAGTATGGCGGTCAAACGCATCCATGGAAATCTGCTATCGTTATCGGCCTGTTGATCGGCGGGGGTCTTTTATTCATCATATTTGTTTTGTTGCAATGGAGACGCGGAGATGAAGCACTGTTGCCGCTTAGAGTGTTGCGTCAACGTTCTATAGGTGCTGGCTTCTGCTCACTAGCCCTTTTAGGTTCCGCAAATATTGTGGTATGCTTTGGTCCTGCGGAAACCTTAGACGTTTGAACTTTTCTAACACATTTCAGATTTGCTTTTACATGCCATTTTACTTCCAAACAGTACAAGGAGTTAGTGCCGTCACCAGTGGGATCAGGTTTATGGCATACTTTTTGCCATTGATGGCGACAATTGGTGTCACAGGTGCTTTAGTATCCAGATGGGGCTACTATGTAAGTTTCATTGCCTCTAGTAACTGTCTTTGGAATAACAATGGTTTAATCGAGATTTTTAGGTCCCGTTCATGATTATAGGAGAACTTGTCATGATCGTAGGAAGCGTTTGTCTTCTACATTTAGAAGTGTCTACAGAAGCAAAAATATGGGCACCATTCTTAGTAGTCGCCGGCACGGGAATGGGAATGGCTCAGAATCTGCCTTATACGGCGGTGCAAGCCGTTCTAGAGTATGTTTGTTAAGCCCAAAATTGTGTGATATAGACTAATGTACCCAGTGAGAGTGATATTCCCGCGGGAAATGGTCAGTAGTATCATGTTCACTAGTTATCTACCGCAAATTACTAACACTCTTTCAGCAATTATCATGTTTTCGTGGTTAATAGGCGGGTAAGTCGCTTCATTTTTGACTTTCAACCAGCGATATTGGCCCACTAACTGGGTCTTTCATTGATTTAGTGCTCTATCTGTGGCCATTGGGCAGAATATCTGCCTTAGTACCATACGATCTGAGCTTCCCAAACTCACGCGTGAGATTTCTCCCGATATTGTCATTGCTGCTGGTGCTTACGGTCTCCAAGACCTGAAAATCTCCTTAGCTGCTCTAGCAGCAGTGCGCACAGCATGGAAAATTGCAATCACTCGCGCGTTCATAATCTCTGTTGCAACTGCGAGTACTGCTGTTCCTGTTACAGCATGTATGGAATGGAAGAATACCAAAGTTGAGGCTCAAAGACGGAGGGATAACGACCGGATACCGGCCCCGATGCTGAAGATCAACGAAAATGGTCCGGTATGATCAGGACCGAAGTAATCAAGGTTACACAGAGACTCGTATTCTTGGACATTAATTGGGATATCTTGCTTGTAGACCTAGAAGGTACCAAAATAGCGTACATTTAACCAACAAATGGAATGACAGTATATTTCTTACCCGGTGACACATAGCACATCTTTGAAGTCAATACAAATGCAAAGGAACATAAACCTTGGCCTGCCAGGATTAGGTATGATTGACTAAACTCCAACCCCTTTTTCAACCAACCTGCAGCTTGGACAGGTCTTGTTTTTAGTAAGAATTGGTAAGCAGAAGGGATGCATGGGCGTTACACTGGATGTAGGTGTTACATTTGCACATACAAGTGTGCCTTGATTGTGCGACGCTTACAATAACTAAAATTAATGCATCAAAAAACATAGCATGATCCAGATCTTTTTCAAGAGCTTATCAAATACGACTTCATAACGCAACTTTCGCCTCCAGCACCGTTACATTCTCTCATTTTAGCCCACAGCTATCAGAAATAGTCCATGTTAGCGGCAAAGCTACCCCAACAAAATACAATTTCACGACTTTATCGGGCTACCCAGAAGCCAATGATGATTTATGATAAGATGTAATTTTCATGCACGTCAGCGGCGCGTCCCGTTTGAAAAGCTCCGACATGTACATGTGCCGTATCTTCTATTGATCATGGATGATCTTACAGTTCCTTGGCATCAACACATTTCTGTAAAGGATTCTTGGCTTCTAGAGCCTCACGATGATCAAAACATGTACTTAGGTAAATTTTAAATGATATTACGTTTAGAACGTTGAAATTCGACGGTGATAATATAACAAAAAATATATTTTATTATATCTAATATGTACCTAGAAATCTTTTACCCAACCAACCGACCATTATTGTACGTTAAAGGTTTAGGATCAATCATAAGGTCACCTAGATGTTTTTGCTGGCTGCAAATATTTTAAGCCCATCCATCGGAGGAATTAATTTCCGCTGATGACTTTTACCAACAACACATCTTCAACACAACACAACACTGCTTCTCTTCAACGGCACAGCAAAATTCACTGATCGGTCAGAGTATACGAAGTGCATGCTCAAACAACCTGCTCCGGGGCAATCATATTCTTCTGATAGGTATGTATCATTATGTATTGTGCAAGGGGGGGTGGCACAATGTAAAGTTCCATCTCTGGCTTCTCACTAACGGCACTTTCCAGAGCGGTTGAGAGCGGCTGACGTGCATGGTAGCGTAAATGGAGAATCGAGTTTATAGGGCATTGCGGAGATTTTGCTACTGGATTCTTAGCGAAATCTTCCTACCAAGCAATGGTGCCGTATCCGTGCTTACATCGTCGTTGATGTGGCATCCCAAAGTCTTACCACTGAAGTTTAATATCGGCAATTTCTACGGAGACCTAGTAGGTTATTCAACCATATATGAAGGTTTTGGTGGTTGTTGGTCTTGAACCACGCAATTTGGAACGGACATAATTGACGAATAGGCTCGAGTGGTCACTCCCAACCTATAGAATAGTTATTCAATTACCTAATTGAGTAGCTGCGTACTTCACCTTTGACTTCGAAATCGTCTTTTGTCACATGGTATCGATGAGGTGGCTCACAGAAGTTATTGGCCCGAATGGGCATGTAAATTGCACATGTTTCAAACTTTGTTTGTGATCTTGGATAGAAACGTAAATAAATTCATCGACGATTTAGATGGTTTCTGCAAAAAAGATCAAACTCCAAAGGTTGCCACATCGTAAAGAACGACACAGAGATATACCCCCATTATCAGTCAGTCTTGTTGGATGAATCTGCTTCCTTCATAGCCCAAGCTACGCCACTTTTAATGCTGTCATCCATATTGTCCATGGGATGGTAACCAAGCCTCTCCCTGGCTTTTTCGATTGAGAACGTTCTTTCCTGGGTGATATACCGAAATGTGTGACTTCTCAAAAGCTGTGGTGTTTTGGTCCCAAATGTGAATATCCAGTATAGCCACTCCGCCGCAATCGCCAAACCCATCATGAACCACGCCGGGATAACCTTTATGTTCTCAGGTTTAACTTCTTCTCCTGCTGCCGCCCATACTTTACGACTGAAATCCCAGAAGGGCAGAGGCTTCCCATCAGTAATTATGAAAGCTTCACCACCGACCTTTGAACCCTCGCGATCTTCATGAACCACTTCTCTCAGCAATGCCTTGTATGCACACAAATGGGCGGTAGCGGCGTTGGTAGCGGATAGGAAGTCCATGAGTACTTTGTTGTTGCCTATTTGACTATGGTGGCGTTTGTCGCGAAGCACCTTAATAAGGCCTGGAATCATTTGATTATCGCGCTCGCCATAGACCGGGGTGATACGTAGGCAGCATGTGTGGAGTTCCTTAGAATTTGCTTCCAAGACAGCGATGTCGGCAATAGTCTTCGTCGTTGTATAGTAATTGAAATCCGACTTAGATTCGGTGCTGATCAGAGGTTGAGACTCAGTGTTAAAATGGTAAGGTGGCTGGGAGACACTTGATGAAGATGTGTAAATGAAGATCTTGGTGGATGGAGTATCCGTCGCATGTTTGAGGAGGAGTTTTGTTCCTTCGACATTGACTGTATGAAAGTCTTTCAGTGTCGCAGTGTTTCCGGATGAAATTGGCGATGCAACGTGAAAAACAACCGTAGGCTTAACGGTGGAAAAAATTGACTTGATATCTTCGTCCGAAGTAATACTTCCAGCATGGTAGTTTACACCTGGAAGTCGATTTGAATTAGGGTTGCGGGAGAAAACATGAATTGTCTCGAATGATGCATCTTGCAAGGCTGCTTTGACGACGTGGAATCCAACACAGCCGCACCCACCAGTGATGAGAGCAATTTCACCTGTCATTTTGCGTTTTGATGTGAGTTGTTGATTGATTCGAACTGATAAAGTGAATTGTTTTGTTTCGATCTCTAATTAATGGGTAGCCTTATTGTGTGGAGCGTGGTGCGGGGTGAGAAGATTGGCAGGTACTGTACCTTTTCTTGGTGTTGGTATAGCAATGAACAGGCGTGATTATATAAATTTCAGTTCTCCACATCTTTCTATGTAACTAATCTCGCTGTTGACAAAAAAAGTGGCATACATAAAATTTAAAATTTATAATTATATAAAAATCACACTTTTTAATAATTAATATTAAATTTAATTTTTATTATAATTAAATAAAAGTTATATTATTTTAAAGTTTTTAAAGTATTTTATAAATTATATTTATAAAATTTATTATAAAATTTATTTATTAAAATAATAAATAAATTTATATTTAATAAAAGTTAAAGTTTATTAAGTTTTAAAATAAATTTAAAAAATATTTATAATTTTTTAGATAAAATAAGCTTTTTATAT
>JWJA01004849.1:0-12933 GCA_000812885.1 Lanzia echinophila
CAACATCATTAAGTATAAAATTGTGCAATGTCTCCCATTCAAATTTCACTTCAGCCACGAGCATCTCATCCATCTTTTCAACATCTTCTGAGCATAGATCCGGTATTTACCCTCAAAAGAATCCAGCAAAGCAACAAGTCAAACGATCTTCAAGATGAAGTTCAACACAGCCTTGGTGGGATGGGAGATGGACGTACAGGATTTCGCGGGCGAAGTCATGGAGTCTAGCAAGAAGACCCGCTTCAACCGAAAGTTCGATCCTCGCTCCAACAAGAAGAAGCTCGATCACGCAAAGCCAAAGACCAGGCAGGCCTGGAAGCGTGATCAGAGAAAGTTCAAGGAGTTGATTGCCCAGATCGACTTCTTGGAGAGCGAAACCGAGGAGGTAACACTCAGCGGCAATGTCAGTGCCGAGATATCCACCATGGATAAGGAAGTACTGGCAAGAATCGCTGCGAATGCTACGGCGTTTGCATCCAACGATCCTGTCAGTATCGAGGTGTCCACCATGGACACTGAAATACAGGCGAGAATCGCTGCAAACGCCGCCTCGGCCGCGACCAACCAAAGCATCCCCAGTATCGCCAGGTTCTCCTTCAACATGGCGGTGCGGGCGAGGATTGCAATAAACGCCGCAGGGCTTGCAGCCAACGACCACCGTCCAAGCGCCGACGTGTCCACGATGGACACGGAGGTGCTGGCAAGAATCGCTGCAAACGCGAAAGCTTCTTCGCGCAACGACAACACCGTCAGTGCCGACATGTACGCAGACATGGAGGCAGAGATGAGGATCGCTGCCAACGCGGCAGTGTTCCGCCAGCAGCAGAGGCCAGACTTCCCCGCCGAGGACTTTGGGTTTGACGAAAACTCAGAGGACTCGGAGGAGGAAGAGGAAGAGGATGATGATGAGGAGTAGATGGGCGAGTAGGTTAGTAATTTTCTTATTTTCCTTTCTCACTAAATATAAAACTTCCAAAAAAAAAGTCTCCGTCATCTTTCTCTTTCTTATTTAATAAAAAGTCATGCTCAGAAATATTTGTTTCCCCAACCTGATGAATAATATGCATCCCCAAGAGGATATTTGAATGAATCAATGTGACATACAGCAAGAGGTGTACATAAGCCCGCTTGTTATTCTACTGCATTCCATTGAATCTTTGAGAAGCCATAAGAAAAATGTTGATGGTAAGTGCTTTTGAATATATTTTAGATATCCGGTAGAGCAGCTACACCCATCCTTAGTGGTGAAAAGGCATTTCTAGTCAAAGTGCGGGCGGACCGGGGCCGTAGACCAGCGGGTGTGTACTAACTTGTGAACTACCATGTACCCTCCTCGTAGAAAAAAAAACGACCGGTTTCAATATTTTCATATAAACATTCCTATTATCCATTTCTCATCTATTAACTATTCGCAATTCATTAAAACAAATACAATTTATATATGATTAGCATCCCATTACATCAGACAAAAATCGTACCTCAATTAAATTAATTATATATTTCTCTTTAAATGAATTAGGTGATTTTAGCTCATGCCATAATCGACGTTTTCTCTCTCACATGAGGAGCCACTCTCAAAAGTCTCGATAGACTTCGGTGATTCAAATCTTCGATAAGAGGCGAACTCCTTACCATTATGAACCTGAGCAAATGAATAGCAGATTTACCAACTTCATCTTGCATCTCAGAGATCGTAGGGCCCATGCCATTAATAGCTTCTTGTACGCAATGTTGCTAATGGCTTGGAAACAATCAATAGGTCACAAACAAACTTGAAGGAATACTGCTTACCTTACTGAACAAATCCGACATGTTGATATTATCTGGATCTTCGATATTTTCCTGCTCTGAAGGAGTAAATACTGTGAAATTATCCAAGTTGGCAACGCTCTTATTGATACTCGTTATGCATGTTTGGGGTGCTGAAGTGATGTCTATAAGGTACGCGACGATGGAGGAAGCGTTCTGATCCATTTACCAACTTAGGTTCGAAGTATAATTCGGGACAACAACTTGGTAAGTACAATGCGGTCATTTGGTGTAAGATATCAAATGCTTATAAAAGCCACAGTTGGCGCCACAGTCTACAGCCACACCTCATTAACTTATGCTATCTATAAATCTATGTCTCTTTACTCCTTCATCCACACGACAAATCCATTCAACAGCACCAGTTCTTCTTTACATTTCCCGCAAACCACCATCTTACACCCTTGACATTTCCACGAGTGTTCCTTCTCACCTTCAGCCGATACCTTTCTATTGCATCTCCCACAATCATCAATTCTCATTTCTTCCAGCCACTTTTGACCCTCATGCCACACACCTTCCTTCATCTTGAGGTTCCAAAGAAGTTCGAGTTCGTTTACATCTTTACGTTCACGGGGTGGCATCGAACGACCAGTGCCTGGCGGTCGTTGATACCACAATGTTGATGCATCCAATCGCGATTCAATTGCCCCACCATCTGATCGTGGAGCAGAAATGTCCAGGAGATTCTGCCAACAAATGCGTCCTACTTCAAGAGCATCCTTCTGGTTTGCTTGTTCGAGTATAGGATCTCGTTCACCGATAATGTTGAGGGCTTTCTTTGCTACAGAAGCAAAGAATTCCCTTTGCCACTCATCAAACTTCTTATCCGAATCACGAAGCGCGGTAAAGTGATTAAGCAATGTAGCCTTCTGGTTCGCGACTAATATGCCCGTAGCAATGTACGTATCCTTATCCTCACCCGATGTTTTCATCTTCCGAATGAGCCTGCGAATGTTGGTCTGTTCGCGCATAATGTCCTCGATGCAGGCGTTGCGAAGTGGGATCAGTTCCGCAAGGTATTTTTCATGTGAAGAGAAAGCTTGCTTTCTAAATGCAAGCCACTCTGGAGTGCGCTCCTTGATACGTTGTTCCGCTCTTTGATGAGCTTGAGCTGTCTGATGCCGAAGTTGCTTTTGCGCGAGTTGCCGGCGAAGCTTCTCGGCCTCGACCCTCGCTGATTCCAATCCTAAAGCGGCTCGAATAGCCGCTTCTGCTTCCTCTCTTCTACTTTTGGCCTCGGATTCCGCCTTTCTCTGCTGTTCTCTCCTCTCCTTATCTCTTTGATACTGTTCCTCCATTTTCCTCCATTTCTTCACTTCCTCCTCCCACTCCTTTTCCTTCCAATTCCAACCCCATTTTTGCTTAAATGTTTCACCTGGCGATGGGAAGGTCCTACTGCGTCTCTCACGATCGTATCTTGCTCTTGAATCCGGATCGTTGAGAGTTTGAAATGCGCGTTGTAGTTTTTGGAATTTTGCTGTCGTGTTCGAGTCTGGATTTTTGTCCGGATGGTAGACTATGGCTAGTTGCCTGTATGCCTTCTTAATTTCCTCCTGCGTAGCAGTTGGGGGAATCGAGAGGATTGCATATGCGTCGAAAAATGGGGATTCCATCGTCGCGGCTTGTTTGATGGATTGTAATACTTGGTGCTGAAGAGAGAAAATGTCAACTGTCAACTTTCAAGTTGAATGGAGTATTCTAAGAGTTTTGGAGTTAGAAGAACAAATAACGAGGGAATAAATAAGATCTATATACGGCAGATTTAAATGGTGTGAAATCAAGTCACCATCCTACCGTATTGGAGTACATTTACTACGCGCCAATATGGCAAATTTGATCATCCCATGTCTACCGTACAAAACGGTGAATTGTATTTTTGCTTGCCATGAATTCTCTGCTGCACGTGCAAACATTCAAAATTCTACCTCAAAGTATTACTTATTATTCGATATACTGAAGTAGCCGTCCATCTTCAAGCCAACTGGCACTTTCACCAGCCAGAACTCCCCTACTTCCTCGGAAATATCCAGACTGAAACCAGTCAATGTGCAAATCCAGCTCAATGATTGAGTAAGTCAATTGGATTTCATAGCAATGTCTCTTATGAACCCCATGGTGGATCAAACTGAGTTGGTGGTTTATGGTTTAGTAAATCGCCTCCTGCACACACAACGATGGCACGTTGAGCTGAAATAGTCAAAGATTGGTCCAGATCACTTATATTTCCAATTTTATATTCAAATTCATCCGTCGCATGAGATTATAGTACAGATTGACGTGCGATCAATCGTAACGGAGTTCAATGGTGACATATATACAAAATATTGTATTATCTAATATAATTACTCATTATTATAATCCTCCAACCTAGAGGTTATTCCCAAAGCCTTTAGCTTTTCTAATACATAAGACTTCCCGTCTTTGGTACAGCAAGGATCCCCTCCGCCAACAATTGCTCCGCAAGCGCGAAAACCATCCCATCACATCCTTTCCTCGCAATCACATCGACAGCTACAGGAAGATATTCCGTTTGGAGCGAAATTGTCGAGTTATATGCTGCTTGGCCGATAGGGAACACCATATCCGGGACTTCTGCAAAGTTGGAGATGCGACTAACGCCCCATCCTGATGGTATACCGGGCAAACTATAATTCATGTTAGTAAATAATTTTATTCACAGCTGGTTAATTTCTACATACCTGCTATATACATTTCTGTAATCCTCAGTTGCGAGTGTACCGGGATAAAGAAATAAGCTTTCACTGCAGCTGATTGGACTTGATGGGACGATTTCGTCGGCAAACCAATCCATGAATACGGTTTTGTTGTAGAGTGCTTCGGTAGTTGCATCAGCACTGATATTTTGCTGTCCCCATGTCCATCTACTTAGAGGAACTGGGTCAATGAATGGACGAGCTCCGTTATTTGCAGCGGCGTAATCCTCGTAGAATGGTTCGGCAAGTAGGCTGTATTGTTGTTGAGTAATCAGAACGGGATACACAATATCGAGGAAATCGTCAATAGCCGCGCCGTTTGCTCCAGAAGGAATGGTGTCGTTCCATGCCGTTTCGATATCGAGAGCAATCGTACTGGTTGAATTGAGGAATTTCTCCAATTTGGCAAGGAATTCAAGTAAAATGGATTCGGCCTCAGTTGTTGCGTTTTCTGGGAAGCCCGCTGTATATATCGTTTTCGGAAAAGATGTAAAGTTACTGGTAATATTGGTACCATATAAGACTTTTGCAGCTTGATGCCATAAAATTGGATCTAAAGTGAGGAGACCAGCAGTATCCAAGTTTGGTGATAGAGGCATAACGTTATCCAAGCTTACTAGTCCGTGAGAAGGTCTATTACCGAAACATCCATTGACTTGAGATGGATTACGAATACTTCCACCGGTGTCCGAACCAAGTGCAATATCTAACCAATCGTATGCTCCAATACCGGCTCCAGGACCGGCCGAGGATGAAGAGGGTGATTGATATCCATCACCTCGGGCATTGAATGGGCAATGATAGTCGACCCAATCAGCTGTAGGAGATTCTCCATTTGCAAATTGAGATGTCTTCATTTTCCCTATAATCACAACGCCAGCATCAATTAAACTTTGCACGGCAGGTCCTGTAACATTTGCTGGTGGGTAAAGGTTGTAGTAAGCCCGATTTCCGTTACTGGTTTTGATACCTGCGATGTCGTAGATATCCTTAACACCAAGTCTAACACCAGCCAAAGGCTTTTCAGCAGTCTTCGTGTAGTAAAGTCGGGATGGTACACCAATAGTACTACTTTGAACTCCTGGGATGGAAGCACTGAGAATCGAGAAGGTTCCATCGGAATTTTCGATTACTCCCTCGGTGAAGGCATCTTGTACATCGGAGTACAATCGATACGCTTTGTAGAGTTCACCAGTCGCTGGGGATAAGAAATAGGGTCCAGGAGGAACTTGGGTTGTGTTTGAACTACTACTGAAAATGGTAGTTCCATATCCGACGCAAGCTGTATGGAGAGACATAGAATTGCTTTGACCAACTAAATGAATAGCTACAATATATAGATTAGTGAGGAAGTCGACTAACTGAACGGATAGTATACCTTGCAAGAACCCTATATTAAAGACATCATCTGATGCTGTATAATTGGCAACAAGTGATTTGAAAGAGCTGGTAGTGAAAGTGCCATTCGAGGGTTTCATCACCGTTAAAGGAATTAAATCCGAACTGGGACTTGATTGTGAAGCAATGGTAGTAACAGCATCAGTACCGACATAATAGTTGATTCCATTGACAATGACCGTGGTTCCTGTTTTTGTGATAGCAGCGCTTGCTATACTCACTAAAGATACCGCTACGCCAGCTACTCGAAACATTCTGTAAGCCATTATGGAAGAACGATTCGAAGTCACCCAAGATGCTCAAGAAGCTGCCTGGTAGTACAGAAGAGGAAGCAAGGGATACTTATGCTCTCGTGGACTAGAAGCAAGGGATACTTTTAATCTCGATTGAACAACAAAACATATGTGAACTAGAGACATTTTAAGCCAAGGACTGATATGTGTTCCTGCATATCTAGTATCTACGTAAATTTGATTGCGGCTCATCTAAAAGATACCCTGGTAAGAGATAAGAGAATATGCCGTTAGGGTGGGGGAGGAAGAGTGAAGTTCGATCTAATTTGTACAGGATGAATTCGTATAAAAGCACGATAAAGATATCATACATCTTGAAGACACCTACTTGTACGCCTTACGCCTTTTCCATGGCCATGAGATGTAGCCTTGAGTCCAAGAAGCGTTCAAGATCCAAAACCTACCGGAAGTTCAAAACCATCACTCAACTTCCAAGCATCTACCGAGGTATATATTGTTATGGGGACCTTGATGGTAAAATGAATAAAATAGTAAATTCGAAGTGTAAAAAGTGGTTTTCATCCCATCTTCACCATCCTTTATCCTTGAATAAGAAGTATTGGTACGATAAGGAGAACTCCACTTTCCTTTCCCATCTCGGATTGACCAATAGTGAAACCCCAAAATATAAATCACATGATACAGGTATCCGAGCTTTCCGAGAAACGTGAGAGGTCGGGCTGGCATCGGGTAGGTGGCGGTCACGGCTGCTGTAACTCAGAATTCCAGGTTCGAGAGATCATTCAGAGTCATTCTTTCGGAAGATCTAAGCGTGCAGTTATACCAAAAACCTCATAGTATCAAGGCCAGCCAAACCGTTTGCATGATAGCTTTCGTCTTTCTTCTCGCTTTCCGATAAAAAAAGGCGAGGATTTCCAAGTAACGTATGGGGCCAAACCGCTAAACCACCATCGTCACGACGATATGAATTGTCCTCGAATGGCCCAATGGAAACGATAAAAGATTGAACCTCAAAATGAGGAGCGTCGTCCCGTTTCTAACACAAGCGTGTCAGAATACCAGGAGGCCTCACTTTACTGAAAGTTTGAGTGCAAAAGCTTTTACCAACCTCCTTTAACATTCTAGCCGGAGCGATTTGCATTAAAGCGGAAGTTCTTTGGATGCAACGGAAACCTGCAGCAAACACACACAAACATCTATATATCTTCACCACAAAATGCAATCTCCGATTCATTTTCACGACACCTCCAACCCAACAAATAAGCTTAAGTAATTCGATATACAAAAGTTACAAACCCCTCACACGTTTTAAGCTACCATATTCTAACTGGTTCGGGAAAACTCTTTGGATCTAGAAAAGCCGAAGCCGAAGAAACAAAAAAAAAAGACCAAGACTTAGGTTATTTTCTCTATTCGTAGATCATAATAAGGTTTCCTTTTCCCCACCTTCCTTTTTTCCGTTATTCTATCAATTCTTCTCGTCCAATATTATTCCCGCTCAAGGGGCACGAAGTCCCTTTTCTACAATTACCTAGGTAATACTGCAGGCCTTTAATATGTATGACATTCGCAAAGCAAGATATATGATTGGATAAACATCCACGAAGGTGTAACCTAAGAACTTGCAGAATAGTCTTTGAGGGGAAATGACCTAGATGGGAAGGTCGAGATAACCTTTTCCTAGGTATTCCCGACTCACTTTTTTGCAAAGTTGCAGGGGTGAAGATGTTCTGTTCTGTTTATACACCGTTTTGTTTCTTTTCATTTATTTTCCCACTTTACTACTGGTGCCGGCATACCTAGTCTGGTATGTATTTATGTATGTACGATTTTTCTTGTCGAAGTCGAGAAGAGTCGTTAGTCCGCTTATCTTGTCCTATCATAGAGCACACGTGCTTGTATGCAATGCAGATGCGGTCCAACATGAATTGATATTAGATGGGGAGTATATATAGGCAGAGGTAAGATTCTTAAAAGAAAAAAAGAAAGAGGTGTGCCAGTCAGCTTGTATCATTCTCGAAATAAAATTCAGATCGGATATCCAAACATGGTCGGCGTCAAGGTGGTGACTATTGCAGCCTTATCTGGTATTGCTTTAGCAATTCCTCAAAACATTCAATACCATGAGGTTACGGATGATTCATGGAAGAGTAAAATCAAGAATGTTGTTGTTCTTGTTGAGGAGAATAGATCTTTCGATACCTTTGCTGGTGGTCTGACTTACAATTCGGCAATAGATGGATTGGTACATACTAATTATTGCAATTCCATGTAAGTACTCCTGATATTTGAAGTGAGAAAGAAGAAACCATCTAACATATCGAAGGAATGCATCTGATCCTTCTCAAATGGACGATGTATGTGCTGGAGCTCGTGCAAATGATGTTGCAGCAGATGATCCAAATCACAGCATCTCCGGTGTTAACATGCAACGTATGTATATCCAATACCCCAACAAACATCCATCTAACATGAAAAAAGTCTTCACAACATGGCATCCCGACGAAACTGCCGCCCGTGAAGGGACATTAATCGAAAACATGCGTGGTTTCGTAACCGAACAATCCATCACCTACAGCACATTAAACAAAACCCGCGCCGCCGAAGCAATCAACTACTACACACCCGAGCAAGTGCGAGTCTTTGGTACCATGGCCGAAAATTTCGTTCTATTCGATCGTTGGTTCGCTGCCGTACCCGGTCCCACAAACCCCAATCGCGCATACATTACATCGGGGACATCACATGGGCACGGCAAGAACGACGATGCATTCGACGTATACGGGATTCCCGTGAAATCCATTTTCCAACAATTAACCGAGTCCAACATCACTTGGATGAATTACCAGAATTCCACTACGGGCCCGGATCTTGGTTTTAATCCCGATGCCGCTTTCTACAACTGGACGTATGATTCTGGCGCCTATTTGACGAATATTGCTCCACTGCAACAATTCTACGACGACGCGGCTGCCGGTTCGCTTCCTGCTTTTACTTATATCAATCCGGAATGTTGTTCTTATCAATCCTTCCATCCGCCCTCACCCATCACATCAGGGGAGAATTTCATCCGCGGAATCTACGAAGCTGTGCGCAACTCTCCACAATGGAACGAAACACTCTTTATCCTAACCTTCGACGAGCATGGAGGTTTCGGCGACCACGTTGCACCACCGGTGAACGTGCCCGCTGGAGATGATATCCTTTACACTGAAACAGCACCCGATGGATTGAACATGACATTTGATTTCACGCGTTTGGGGATTCGCGTTCCTACGCTGTTGATTAGTCCTTGGGTTGGGAAGGGTGTTGTTGAGAATAAGGGCATTAATAATGGTGGCGAGTATACGCATACGAGTATTTTGAATTTCTTGTCTGAGTTGTGGGGTTTGGAGCCTTTGACGCCGAGAGTTAGTTGGAGTGCTACTTTTGAGCATTTGATTACTGGGTCGTATAGGAATGATACGCCGGCTACGTTGCCGGATCCTTACCCTTATATTTGAAGGGGATAGGCTGGACGTGGAGAGGTAGAGGATATGGCCTCCGCACCTTTTTTGCACTTTCTTCATGGGGACGAACCCCCAGAGCTTGCTGCGCTCGAGTTAAATCAATTTTGAATTATAATATAATGTAAATTGTCTCCAATCATTTAATTAAATGACCAGATTCCCTGTCGATTCGCACCTTGTAAAGTGTGATTTAGTGAAAGTACAAATTACATGCAGTTCACTAGTATCAAGGAATACATTTGATGTTTCATGTGTTTACTTCGAAAGCTATAGTAGGCGATGAACGAACTCCCTATCTATCAATTCAAGTTCATTCCAACTCGAATCTCATCCTACGTTCACCCACCTCAATGTAGACCATACTAAAATCATGCTGCTCATGCTCATCAAACAAAGAGTGCACACCGCTAGCCAGCCAACCAGGCAAAGAGTGAAGTGTTCCAAATCCCGTATCCCACCCCTTCCATCATCGCTATCAACTCATCGTAAACGCCGCACCCAAATCCCATCAGCAAAGAAAATAAGACGAGCCTATTATTTTGCTTTCCGCTCGTTTTCGACTCATTTTCAACGAGAGTTGAGTAGGGCCCACCAACGCCTTTGCTCGCTAAATGAACAGAATAAACAAACACACCCTTTGTTTCATAAACGAATGAGCAAACTAGCAAACAGCATCAAATCAGGCGTTTCTCGACCAAGGTATCTCTACGAATAAGCAATACGATCCTCCAATGCCATGAACTTCCCCTACTTTCCATCATTTCTTTCACAAAATCTTGGCCCATATTAGTCAATCTTCGCATTCGCCAACAAGACACCACTTGGATTGGTGAGGTTATTTGCCAGCCGAATATTGAGATTACGTTTCTGTTTCATATGCTTGCGAAGCTTTTTGCGAACCACCATGACGGGAACTGAGGATTTGGTGACAAGATAGTTGGAGAAGGATCCGAGGATGACTCTAAAAGAAAAGTTAGCTGATGTTAATTTCCGTAAAGAAGTACGTTACTACAAAAATGGAAATAATCGACAAAAAATATGATAAGATGAACCGTACCCTTTCAAAGCGCTTCTCCCCCGACTTCCTAAAATGACTAATGTTGGGTTTACATAGTCAATGACCTCGCAAATCAAATGCTTTGGATTCTTGCAATGTAGAACCTCAATGTTAACCTGAACTTGCAGCTTCGTCTTTCTCAGCAATTCGGATACTCGATCAGTGATGTCCTCCACGGCCCTGAAACGATCTTGCTCCGCTCTACTCCTTGAATCTCGTCCCATTGGACTTGCAGCTCTACTACCTGAGTCGAGTCTGAAATTCTGACCCAAAGGGCTCGGACCAATACTAGGGCCAAGTAGAGGAGTGCTCGATCGGGATGCTCGTGCAGATTGTTGAGCCGAGGCAACTGCAGACATTTGCTGTTTGATTTGAGCGTCATCTCCACCATTGTTAATTCCAAGCTCTTCATCGATACAATAAATAGCCAGCATTGTATCACCGTCTCGCAAAACAGTTCCAATGGTCCATTCCAAGGCATGCGCAGCTTCACTACTAAGATCAGTAGCTACAAGATACTTTCTCGTTCGTCGATGATTATCGCGAGCTTCTTGCTGTACCATGGCAAAATCACCACGTTGTATAGTGCGCACACAACGTGAGGTTGCTGGTGTCGATTTGATCATTTCCATGGTCAGGGTAAGGTTTTGAGCTCGCTTGATATCGGTGATATCAGCTTCGGTATCAGAATCATGTGGAGTAGCAAAACCAGAGGTATCCTGGTCAAAACTGGTAAAAGGATGAACCACAGCTTTGTTGGATTTGATCCCGGTAGGGCTAGTGATGGTAATTTCTGGGTCAAGAAGTGACTTTACTTTATACTTTTCATGCAAAGCTTCCTTGGAAGCAATTTCTTGTCCTACAAACGGTATTAGTCTCTTGCTTCGGTATAGTAGCAATTCAGATACTCACGTTCTGCTTCAGCAGCAGCCATTAGGCTTAGAGGTGTCCTAGGACCCTTTGCTCGACCCATACCTAAAGTCTGGGATTCGGGCCCAGTGGTATCTTCATCAGCAGTTCTGGCGGATTTCTTTCTTCCTCTTTGGCCTTCACTATCCGATTCATCAGTACTATCTTCAATACCGTCATCGCCCTCCATTGGCACATAATCTTTTTCCAGTCGAGCACCGCGGGAATCTCCAGCATCATCACTATTCGTCCGGTTTGATCGTCCTCTCCTGCTCAGTGAAGACAATCCGCCACCCGATAAAGCTAAATTTGCATCCGAAAACCGTCGATATGCGTTATTCACGTCTATAAGACGACCATCATCTAGAACGGCAAATTTCGTAGAAGTCGGTGGAACAGGAGAACTTGATCGTTGGGCAAATCGATTATGGGGAGATTTTGATTTCGAAGTGTTAATCCCAGTACCGGAAATCGAGTTGTTACGACCTTTATCACGACTTCCACCTCCGAAACCACTAAGATCTGCACCGGCTCGAACTATTTCTGCCATCGAACTCGGGAACCTCTTTCCAGCTTGTGTATTACGTTTCGGCACGACAGGTCCTCCAGGGTTGTTTGTCATATAGCCCGAGAATTGGTATTCTTTTGGGTCGATTCTAGTAGTAGCTCTGGGGCCAAATTCTATTGTAGGCCGTGAACCCGTATCTGATGAACTTCTTGATTGTCTAGTATTCTGGGCGTGCGCATTATGATTTGCAGCGGTTGGCGACGTCTGCGCACTTCGTGAACCTGCCCCTGCAGATCCGGATGGAGGAGAAGAGACATCGAGCATACTGCGCGCAGCAGGAGGTGGTGGGGTATTGATATCAAGCATACTTCGAACGGGAGGTTGAGTGACACCTCCATTTGTTGTTGTGCCTGCAATCGATGCATGTCTGGGTACCGGAGGTGAGCCAACATCGAGCATGCTGCGTACAGGGGATTGCGGGCCGTTGGTCGTATAGGGTGATTGACTTCTTCCTCCGGAACGACTCCTTGAACCAGACCCTGTGGAGCTAACTGATCCTCTGGGTCTAGTAGCAGGTCCTCCCAATACGGCGAGCACATCCAGCCTGTCTTCGTCCAATGCCGCTTCAAAAGATATATTCTGACCCGCCATGACTATGATATTGATTTATTCGTATGCGCTTCTAATTCGTATGCGCTTCTAACTACTTTGAGGAATGGCAGAGGGTGAAAGCTTCTTGTATCGTATTTTAAAGTACGCAGGTGTTCTTTCT
>JWJA01004850.1:0-18710 GCA_000812885.1 Lanzia echinophila
GTCCTACCTGCCCATTTCCTCGATGTTTCCCTTCGTTCCCCCATCCTCGCTCTATAACAGAAGCTGGTAACAACAAATAATTGGAGGCTTGACGCTCTTCTACATGTAATGTACTGTATATGTACCCAACACAACCACCACCCCTCAATCCACTTCTCCCTCCATTCCATCCCCCTGATTACCCACCGTTCCTGATCTCCCCGGCGAATATTTGGGTGAATCTATATCTCTAGCAAATTTTATACTTAATATAAGTGCGGTTTTGGCCCAGTGAATACTTTTCGGTGAATATTCCTACCTAATAAATAAATAAACAAATACTCATTTCACACCCAATCTCTCCTAGTGAATACCCTCTCATCTCAATCAGTGAACATCATACTCACATTCATCAAATTCTGCTCCATCCCAGTGAATGCATACATACAATACATACAATCTTCATCCATCCATCTCCCCTCCTCCAAATAAACATTCAAACACCCACCCCAAACTCATCCTCCCTTTCACACCCATCTCCACCATACAGATCTCGCCCTCCTGTAACCCACCCGCCGGCTCCCCACCGTATAGCGTAAAAGAAGAAACAATAAAATAAATGCTCTGACTTCTACCGTAATCCTCATCCTCCTCGTGCTTCTTTTTCCATACCCTTCCTCCTTAAGCAAACATGATTGCACACTGATCCATTATCATCATCACATCACCACCGGCATTACCGGCATTGTATCATTGCACATTGCCTCACATCACCATTATAATTATCACAAGCATGAAATAAACACCAGCCCCACATTCAAAAAGAACAACGCAAATTCATATTCTCATCTCATGTAGTTCCCAATGCACTGACTATAACTCACACGTAGTATCTTTCCCGTCAAGGACTCTACTTGTAATCTATGCAGTAAAAGCTACTTCATCCCCATTCGCTTCCACTTTCACTCCCACGATAATCTTATAATTTTCAATACCAAAAGACTCCATCACCTAACACTTTACTCGTGAGGCTTAACAATCTTACAAATAAGATCTGAACCTCCAACGGAGTCACCCTCTTTGATTTGCATACTGCTAACCTTACCTGCATGAGGAGCAGAGATGACCATTTCCTATTAATGAATCGTTAGCCGTGTTCATCAGAAGCATCACCGAACCTCTCGACCACAACGAGAAAGAAAGAAAAACGTACCATCTTCATAGCACTCAACACTGCCAAAGGATCACCCTTCTTAACCTCCCCACCTTCCTTAACTCTCAATTCCACTACCACACCACTCATTGGTGCTCCAACTTGCGACGAATCTCCTGGATCCGCCTTTGGTCTACTAGTGTTCTCCACCGCCGCATTATTATCATCCACTGTGACCTGTCTGACCTCGCCATTCATTTCGTAAAAGACTTCTCTCTGACCTGTTGTATCCGAAAGAGGTCCCACAGCTAGGAGCTTCAAGATCAAAACCTTACCCTTCTCCAACTCAACGTGGAACTCCTCGCCGATTTCTGGTTTTGAGAGGAAATAACGGGTTGGGAGAACACTTAAATCACCATACTTTTGAATGAATTTTCGGTAATCATCAAAGACCTTGGGGTACATGGCGTAACTGGCGACATCGCATTCCGTAACAGTACCCCACTTGGTGTGGATATCCTTCTTGATCTGTGCTAGGTCAAATGGTTCCAAAGTCAAACCAGGTCTCTTATCGAGCTTGCGTCTACCACGTAGAGCATTGGTTCTGAGTGGCTCAGGGAATCCACCATACGGTTGACCCATCAATCCCTCGAAGAATTCAAGAACTGAGCCTGGGAAATCCAATTCACCTGCTCTCTTCTGAACAGAATCAAAGTCAAGCTTGTTGGAAACCATGAATTGGGCCAAGTCACCAACAACCTTAGAAGTGGGTGTAACCTTAACGATATCGCCAAGTAAATCGTTTGCTTGTTCGTAAGCCTTCTTTGTCTCTGCCCATTGAGCACCCAAACCGAGTTGAGATGCTTGGAACATCATATTGGTCAATTGGCCACCAGGGATCTCGTGATCATATACCTCGGGGTCTGGTCCATGCAAACCAGCTTCGAACGGTGAGTACATGAGACGAATTTGTGCCCAGTAGGTATCAATAGCTCGGATGTGATGGACATTCAATCCTGGGTCAAGATCTGATCCTTCCAAAGAGGCGAGAACAGCTCCGACACTTGGCTGAGATGTCATACCAGAAAGACTGTCAGTTGCAGTATCAACAGCATCAGCACCTGCATTGGCACAAGCAACCATAGATGCGACACCAGTACCGGCAGAGTCGTGAGTATGAACGTGGATTGGAAGATCTGGGTACTTCTCGCGGATAGCGCCAATCAAAATAGTAGCTGCTCTTGGCCTAAGAACACCAGCCATATCCTTGATACCAAGAATATGAATATTAAGAGCAACCAACTTCTCAACAAGTGACAAGTAGTACTCCAAATTGTACTTCTTTTTTGGGTTCAGCATGCTAGAAAGTCTGATTAGTGATTGTCTTGCATGAAAGTTGCTAGGATGTGAAGGAGAGATTTGCGAATCATCAAAATGAATACAGACAATGAAGTAGGAAGAGAGGTAAATCATCATCATAGTGAACGCAGATAATGAAATAGAAAAAGGGGTAAATCCACAAAGTGGACACAGACAACGAAACAAGAAATTAAGGTACGAGAAGGGTAAGAGAAATGGGATCAAGGAGGGGAGGGGGTTCGTACTCGCCGCTGTAACAAACTGTTCCTTCAACAACACCACCAGCCTTATGAACCGCCTTGATACCAACCTCCAGTTGATCAATGTCGTTCAAGGCATCAAAGACTCGGAAAATATCAACGCCATGTTTCTTCGCCTGCTCACAGAAGTGGAAGATGGCGTTATCGGGGAGTGAGGAGTAGGCAACTCCATTAGCGCCACGCAACAACATTTGAAATGGAATGTTTGGAATCAACTTTCTCATCTTTCTTAGTCTGTCCCATGGATCCTCGTAAAGGAAACGCATGGCAACATCGAAAGTTGCTCCACCCCAACATTCAAGACTGTACAAGTTGCTGTAGGCATGACTCGTCTCTTTAGCAATGTTCAAAAGATCGACTGTTCGAATACGAGTAGCAAGGAGCGACTGATGAGCATCACGCCATGTTGTATCCATGAGAAGGCATCCTTTGTTCCGTCGTACGGCTTTGGCAAATGCTTCAGGTCCATCCGAGATAATGATATTTCTCCAGCCCTTTCTGCATGGCTGGCTAACATCAATCTTCTTTCCGGCGTCATCGAAAAGTTCTGGCATAATGATTTCACCCTTGAATTTGGGCTCACCAATTTGACCCTTGATGCTGCTACCATTGACGGCAACATCTCCCAAGTAGGCCAACAATTTTTGAGCACGATTTTGACTGCCAACGAGATCGAACAGTTCAGGGGTATCGTCAATGAACGTAGTCCAGCAGGTACCGTCAATGAAGGTAGGGTGAGTGAGTAAAGAAGCCAAAAATGGGATGTTGGTCTTGACACCACGAATACGGAACTCGATCAAAGCACGAAGAATCTTTCTTCGAACAATCTCGTAAGTAGATCCATGGCAAGTACATTTTACCAACATAGAATCGTAATGAGCTAACAAGCCAGGTTAGTAAATAACAAGAACTGGAGTTTAATGACCAGTGGGCCCAAGAGGTTACAAAAGAGATGGAAAAGAATACTTACGAGTAATGATTGCACCAGCAAATCCATTACCACCATCAAGACGAACTCCGTTTCCACCGGCTGACCGGTAAACCTCAATTTTTCCGGTATCGGGTTGGAATCCCTTTGACGGATCTTCTGTTGTAATACGACATTGAATGGCAAATCCTCTGGTGGAAATGCGATCTTGTGTAAGACCCAATTGAGCTAAGGTTGCACCAGCGGCAATCTGGATTTGTGCTGCGATAAGATCAATACCCGTAATCTCTTCAGTGATCGTGTGTTCGACTTGGATACGTGGGTTGATCTCAATGAAATAATATCGGTTTTGTTGATCGACCAAGAATTCAGCTGTTCCTGCATTGCGGTAGTTGACCGACTTAGCAAGTTTGACTGCATCATTCAAAAGGGCATCTCGGACGTCGGGTGGCAGATCCTTGGCAGGTGCGATTTCAACCACCTTCTGATGTCTTCGTTGCACCGAGCAATCACGCTCGTACAAATGGACTATGTTTCCGTGGTTATCTCCCAAAAGTTGTACTTCAATGTGCTTGGGTTTGTCAAGGAAGCGTTCCACGAAAACAGTTCCGTTACCAAAGGCGGACTTGGCCTCGGATGTTGCTCGTTGGAAACTATCCTCGAGAGTGGATTGTTCTCGGACCACTCGCATACCGCGTCCACCACCTCCAAATGCCGCCTTGATAATAATCGGGAACCCATATTCATCTGTGAATTTCTTTACGTCCTCGAATTTTTCCACCGCACCTTCAGTACCCGGAACAACCGGAACGCCAGCTTTAATGGCGAGTTCTCTGGCGGAAACTTTGTCACCGAGAGCATCGATAACTTGTGGAGAAGGACCAACGAACTACAGGCATCCAAAGGTTAGAGGGGTAAGACGTATAATGCGGATATTGCCCCTTACAACTCAACCTGCTTGCCCAACCTTTCTAGCAAACTCGGCANTTTCAGAAAGGAAACCGTAACCTGGTANGTNCATTAGAAATTNNACTTCCAATCGTGATTAGGTATTCTTCATACCAGGATGAATCATTTGAACGCCATGTTCAAGAGCGATCTTGATGATCTCGTCCCCTGCCAGGTATGCGCCAACCGGTGTATATTGACCCCGCTTTCCGATAACATATGCCTCGTCGGCCTCTGTAACACACTTTGTTCAGCCTCTAATTTAGCGGTGTAAAGCCCGCAGATTGTACTCACTCTGCCTATGCATGCTAAGACGATCCTCATAACTACCCCTCTGTCAGCTTGTACACCCACTGTAAGAATATCGCAAAGATGTTACCTAAAGACTGCGACGGTTTGTAGGGAAAGTTCGTGGGCCTGAATAGAAGATTCGAGTCAGTCTCTTGCACATAAACTTCTTGGGTAGTAATAAAGTATTCTGAAGGCTGGACTTACTGTACGGAAAATCTGAATAAAGTCAAAGTCGAGGTTAGCACAGCTTCTGGGGTCTTGACTCAAACCAATTGACGAAAACATACACGAATAGCTACACAAAGTCGTCAGTTGAGTCACATAACACAAATAGCGAGGGGGAAAGTAATGGTAGGTAAAACTTACGAATTTCTCCTCGATTGGCCACTATAGATCACAAGGGATAGATTAGCATATACTGCAGGGCTTTTTTTGATTCTCGGGTTGTTTGGATTGATTCGTTGCTCACCAAGTATCTTCTTCAGTTGCATAATACTAGAGTTGGCTCTAATCCTGTGAACAGTTTGTCCGTGTTTGAGGTCGGTTCCCTCCTCAAAAACCTCACTATAAGCTCCATCCCCATGAGGACCCTTATCGTCGTGGTGAGCCATAATGAAAGCCTGTGATGGAAAATGGAAATTGTTGTGCTTGACAAAAGTAAAGAGGTAGGAGAAAGGTCGGGGAGGGGTAGAAATTTAAATTCGGCCCCCGGATAAAAAGAGCGAGATTACTGCGAGATGGCTAGATGGTGGGGGTGGGTTTGTTGGGTTTGTTGGGTTTGGGTTTGGTTAGAGAGGTTTCGGAGAGCTTCACCAGAGCTATTTGGACCAAATAATTGGATTTTGTATGAATTCGTAAATAGTTTATGTTTCTTTGAAGAGGGGGAATTTTTCTATTCGTTGTTTTTCAAAAACAATTGAATAATTGAACTGATCTTAGGTTATTTAGGGTATATTCGATTAGAATATTGAATAAGTTGTGTGTGTATAAAGTTATTGCATATGAGAGAAGAAGGATGATGATGAAGGGGAAGAGGAAGAGGAAGAGGAGGGGTAGTTCATATGTAGAGTAATAAAGCTTGTGTTTGAAGGGGAAGATGAAGAGGAGGGGTAGTTCATATGTAGAGTAATAAAGCTTGTGTTTGAAGAGAAGAATGATGAATATCTTAGGTATCTACCCGAGGTAACCTTTTTTCTTATGAAGGAGGAAGAGGAAAGTAACAAGTAGTAAAATAATAAAAAAGTAGGTGAACAAAAAGGTAAAAGGAAAATAGGAAGGAATAAATCAATATTATATCTATTTTGTTCCTCTCTTATATTCATCACTCACCTACTAAAGGTAGGTAGAGAATTACTCGTAATCTTTATTGAAGATCTAACAATACCAAGATGTACATTTTTCTTGGTATAACACCTAATACATTATATTGTCGCCGGAGTTTTTCTTAGTTCGAATTGTTTTTTTCTATATCTGTACCTGTATGACTAGACTAAAGTTAAAGCTTCTCCATCACTTCATTCTACTTGAGTAAAAGTATTATAGAGCTAGCAAGAGAGTGGCTACTATCAACATCCATTCATCCCGTCCTTTTCTTCCTTTCCTTACCCTTCCTATTTAACGCCCAAGCAACTTCAAAATCCTTGATATCGCATGCAAAATACCCCTCCCCCCTCCTCCTCATTCCCTCCAACCAATCAACAAGCTCGGATACCAAATTTGAACATCCTATCCATCACTTATACTACTCAAAATGATTTAGTAGGTAGCAAGCCATACAATATCACTCGCTACATTGTTGTACTTACTACTTCAGTATTCAGTATCTATTACTTTTCCTCCCAAGTGATACAAACCATACCCACGAGCTGAAGAAGATCTTCCTTTCCTTTCTCATCCATACCGTAGCAGATACCTATCTACTACTCAAGAGTTATTGGAAGTTTCGATTCAAAAGCGCCCCAGTCATTCAGTCTCAAGTTTCTCAATATCAAATATCAAAACATAATAAGACCGAACCAAAAGCTTGGTACAAGAGACCAAGACTATCATAGATAAACTGGGAAGGTCCCCATACATATCGGCGGACCTAGACCTAAATACTAGAAGTGGATCTCTTTAAACCAAGCTTCCCCTCCCTCCCGCATCTCTTAAGCAAGGTAAGGGTAAGTATAGACGGAGTTCCAAAATCTGTATACACAACACAACACAACTTACAGCACCCACGTGGTAGGCGGAAATTTTCAACTGATTCTTTTATATATATAAACTTCCTCTTTTCAGCAGCACTATAACAATACATGACTAATACTGTACATACATCACACATCACATTTCCAAACAGATGACACTACGATACGATATGATATGATCCCTTCCTCTTCTCCCCCCGGGCGGCATTTCCATCCCCTCAACCCAAGTGCCGTCGTATGTATACTACAATCTACAATCTACATAGAAAACCCAACCCAATCCAACCCCAACCCCAATAATCCACGTCCAAAGCCGTAATTCCCATACGTGACATACATACGCCAATCTTCCAAATGCTCCCCAAACCAGGGGTCTTTTATTTTTTTTTCTTTAATCCCGCATCCTATGGTATATCACGCTTCATGCATCGTCGTTACTTACTGTACAGTATGTATACAGTGTAGTGTGTACCTTCGATTTCCCTCGTAATCCCATTGGCTAGCTCACCGTCTATTTAATGCTAATGGATGAATGAATGCCTGTCCACCCCAGAAGGAGAGTGAAAGAAAGCAAGGCAAGTAAATAAGTAAAGAAAAGTAGAAATTCAGCCAGAAATGTTTGGAAAAACTGTATACCTATCCACAGATGCCGAGGAGGAAGAACTTTGGCCTAGAGTGGACTTTAGTAGAATCATTCGATAGATGCATTGTAATTGTGAAAATTTTACTCAAAGTATCAATTGATCATCGATAAACTTTCTCTAGACCATTAGATTTTCAGCTCCAAAAAATGGGGCCTAGATACATATATGTTTATCATGACCGAAAATAATTACAATAATGATTCCTCAAAATTTAAAATGCCATCCTGTAATATTTTAAGGTTATTAATAAAGGTTATCCACAGGCAATAATCATTACCATTACACCATTTGAGCTTGCCAGCTAATTCCATACTAATAGTACCTAGGTACATATCAACTCACCTAATTTTTTATATTTTTTTCTCCATCCCCTATAAATTTCCCAACAGAACATTCAAAACCCAATCTCAAAAAATAAGAAGGTTGATGGACAACAAACTTCTGGTGCATGACTCTCCAAATATGTATGTATCTATATCCATTGCCCAGCCGTCTATCACAGCTAGTCTTCTCTCATAAGTCCCTTGAAACGCACCCAAGAAAATTGGCATACTTGGGTTTTTCTAAGTAATTACAGTAGCAGTTCCATACCAGAAGCACCATATTATTTTCATGCATTTTCATAGTACCACATAAAATTCAGAAAATAGCTTGCTTTTCATTTCATCCATCCATCCAGTCGGAAATACATCGCATCTTCGTCTTCATCCATACGACCCACCCTTAGTAAGTCAATCCCACATCTCACTCTAAAAAGACATAGACCGACCATGAAGTGAGAATGCTCTGCTCCGTAATCAGTTACAAACACGGCGAGCCATCTCCTGTTTCCACAACAGAAGAAGGCTCACCCAGGAAAAAAGTGCTCTTTTGCAGTCAAGGTAAGCTTACAACTACATCCATCCCATCCATCTTTCAATCCATCCATGGGATATTTCCGAGATGAAATCAACAAGTGAAAATTGCCCTTCGCTCAATGATAGAAGAAAAAAATCAAAAAGAACAAAGGTGCCAAATCCACCACCATCATTATTATGTAAATTCCCCTTTTTCATCTTGGTATATCCTCATCTACTCTAAAAACCAGCATAACCAGTGGGTTGAGGTGCGAATCCATTGGTCTGACCAAAGGAAGCCGGCGATGCACGTCCACCAGGACCAGCAGTGATCATAAGACGAGAGCCTCCCAGAATAGGGGTGTTGTCGTTTTCTTGAACCTCCGACTTTTCCTTCAACTTTCGCTCCTCATTATCCTTCTTCAACTCCGCAATCGTAGAACTTTGTTGGGCCAGGTAATTGATCATGAACGGCATAGTGAAATCGGTAAGACCATGTCGCCATGAAATTTCCATGACGACGTGGACTGGGATCAAATCGTAACAAGCATAAAGCATGCCAACATAGCACTCGCGGCTGCCAATGTCGACGAACTATCAAGCCAATTAGCATGTGCCAAAATTCAAAATCCAATGTGATCAAACTTACATATCTGAGCAATTCTTCGACAATTTCAGGCTTGCCAGAAATAGCCGCAGTCTCAATAGCATCCTTGAACAGCTTGTCTTGCTTCGAAAGAGCGATCGACTTCTCCCAGCGTTTGTTCTTGCGGTAAATGTTGGCAGCGATTTGGCGGAAGAATACCAGATCGTGTCGCTCTAATCTTTGAGCCAGTTCAACTGCATCGTAGTTGTCGTAGTTCTCAACAGAGTCACGTAGGGTCTTGTAGTCTTCCTCTTCAATCAAAAGGTCGTTGATAGCACCGTTAACAATCTTCTTGTTCTGCGGTTGAACATTTAGAAGGAAAGGTTTAATGAGAGGAATATTGTCGGACTTCTCGAACATTCTGACAACACGATTGACGTCAATTCTAGCAGTGAGAGCTTGCAGAAGATCGGTAATGAGTGATGGCTGTTCTTGAAGATAGAAGTTCAAAGCGCGGTAGTAAATCTCCAAATTGGCAACCTTGACAATGATGTCTTTGAACGAGTGGTGCTCCCAAGCATCAGCAGCTCGCTCCATCATAGCGAGAGCAGCATTGTCCCATTCATCATAATGGCAGTAAAGAAACACCAATTCTGGCCACAGATGAGCTTCCTCGGAAGCACGGATCATCTTTGGGATATTGATTCTGCTCCAGAAGAGCTTCAAGTGCTCCATCACACGTTCTGGGTGGTATTTGGACAGGGCAACACCTAGAGCAGTAAACAATCCCATATGCGCTATTGTGATTGGTTAGTGTAGTTCAAAAAGCATATGTGAAATGAAAATAAGTTGCGACGGGGATTAAAGAAATGACAATACAATGTCCAAAAGGAATCTGTGAAATAGGAAACATGGTGCGAAGGGGCAAGACTTACCACGCTCCAAACCCAAACCTTGTTCAAGAACAGCGATTAATTCATCAAAATATCCGTTCGACTCATATTGCTTGACGAATTCTTGCAACTCCTCAGCATCAATAATCAAGTTCAAACCGCAAATTTGGGCAAGTCGGAATTCCTTCTTTTCCACACAAGCGGCGTTGACCTGTTTCCAGACCTTGATGTTATTGGCTTTGCGTGCGCACTCAACGGCAGATTGATAGTCTTCCAAGTGGACAAGAGTAGTGGCAAGCTTGGCCCAATTCGAGATGCTAGTAAAGAATATCTTAGCAGCTTGGTGGAAGCCTTCCGCGTACGCCTTGTCACCAGACTCTTCGATGTCCGCGACGTTTGTACCTCGGAGGAAATCCTCAAGCTCGCTGAGTTGATCGGTACGGGCGAAGGCAAAAGCAAGACCGGTGTCAATAGCTGGCTCCCTAAGAGTCTTTCGTGCCATGCGAAGGAATTTGATAAGATCTTCATCCTTTCCAGCGTGTGTAGCAATCTCGATGACTTCGAGATAATTGCTAGGGTCATCAGCCCGAATGTAAGAAGCAATACCGTCGCTCACACGAAGACCATCAAGCTGAGCCTTAGCGACTCTGCTCCATACCTCAGGCAACTCGACCTTCTCAGCATAATCTTGCGCACGATCGATACTGACAATATGCTCAACGAGGACATTGACGGCACTCTTGTGATCATTGATTTTCTTGTAGACCTCAAAAGCTTCCTCGTAGAGACCGACTTCAATACAGATATTGGCAATATCTGGCGCATTGTACGCGTCCAGTCTATGAATGTAATCCATGACTCTGCCTTTGTCGGCTTTAGTGGCCGTAAGAATGAGAAGATTTTGTAAGTTCTCATTGTCACTGAATGGCGAAGGCTCAAGGACGATTTTCTCGAGTAACTCGATCAACTCGCCGGGCAAATCAGCAGCAAGGAATGATGCAACTGCAATCGAGACCTTGTCTGGTTCGGTCGACTCAGGCACCGCAGTCGAGATGACCTGATCAATAACGGATCGTCGGTGAACATTATTTTCGCTGAGAACAAATGTCCAAAGCTCTCTATCGGCTCTCTCGAGGAGATAACGAGCTTGAGCCTTAAACATGGAGTTCTCATTTGTAATTGTCACAAGCTCAAGGTCATTTTGGCCCTTCCTATAACAAATGTAGGCAAGGTTGGGATCGCGCTTGCAGCAGTAATTACCAACAATCAAAGTATCGTATTGATCGTTCTCCTTCAAAAATTTCTCCGGGTTTGCATTGGAATCAATATAAATCTTAGCAAGAGCATTGTAAACAGCCTGTTGTTGATTGCCAGCGGCAAGAGTGGCTTCGAGGAAAGGTAACAAGAGCTTTAGACGATTTCGTGTCTCAACTTCTTGCACGAGCTCGTCGATCGGGACCGAAGCATGGTTGACTGTGCTCAAGAGGTTCTTAATGATAGATTCGTCGCAATCAACGTCAAGCAATCCACCAACGACAGCAGGAGTTCGTGCAGGGTTGACTCGTTGAACATATACTTCGATCGACTGAAATTGTTGGTTTTGGTACAGGTACAGTACCAAGTCGTGAATGAAATTGAATCGATCACAAACGATGATGAGAGGTAGTTGCTCAGCTAAACGAGCTTCCTTCAAGAAGTTCTTAACTTTCTCCGGATTGTAGTGATTGCTGTCTCGGCAAATACGTTCAACCTCATTGAATTGCCCCATCTTTGTTGCCGCCTCAATATACTTGAAGTTGACATCTGGGTCTTCGCTCAGGTTAACGATACTACCTAAGTAGTGGAAGAGACCTTCGGCAGTCTTGTACTTCTCAAAAAGATCGATTAATCGGACAGGGCCAAGGAGATCCGAATATTTGGTGGCAATCTGAACAACGGCGGCAAGGTTTTGGCGAATGTTTACCTTAAGCATAGCATCCAGACAGTCCATTGATTGCTCGAGGGACAATCGGCCGAAGAAACCGGTAAGCCAATCTTGACTGAAGGTGGGTGAAGCTGTGATGTTGACGACCACTCGCTTGATAGCCTCAGGATCCTCGTAGTGCTCTAAAGCACGTTGAGCAAGACCAGCCTGTTCACACAATTGTGCGATCCTAGCTTTGTCGTAGTATGAAAACATATCGTTACCAAGGATTGCGTCGGCAACTTGTGGTGCATTCATGAGGTTCATCTCAAGCAAACGGGTCTGCAAATGACCTTGCTCGGGGTTGTTTTCCTTGAGGGCATCAAGTAAAAATGCAGTAGCGGGTTGAACCATTCCTTGGGATTGGAATACATCAACAACACGTTCAATATCTACCAGGGAACCACCTTCGGTATTCGCCAATTGAGTAGCAAACTCTGCTCCTTTCTCGGGGTTGATGGAAATAATATTGCGGAGTAACTGAACATAGTCTGGCTGATATCCTGCTTGCTGAGAGTAAGGCAAGATTTTCTCGAATTGACCAGTCTCTGCGAAGGCGGCGACGACTTTGTGAGGAACGTTGGCTTTAAGGTAGATTTCTAGCGCAAGCTGAGTGTCCTGAAGACGAACGATATCACCCAACTCTTCTGAGCAGTCAAGCTTATTCTCCTTCATCCATTTCTCCAACAGATGTTTTCGGTTCTGCGCCAAGACCGGTCGAACAAGTTCCAAAGTTTCGTGTTTGTTCAGCGATCCCTTATCAAGCAACATGCCAAAATATTGCAAAATCACAGATAATTGTCCAGGTACAGCAGGTAAGCTCTTGAGTCGTTCGATAGTTTGAGGCGTCCTCAAGAAACCACGAGGGGAGTTTGCGGCAATCTTTGAGGCCTCGGAGTAGTTACCAGCAGCAAGGAGCTGTTCGAATTGGTTTGCGTATAAATTGTCTGCTCCTGGCAGACCTGCCCTAGAAGCAAGCTTGACAGCTAAGCCAGAGTTGGCGGGATTTTGAAGGAGATACGGAATAATTGTTGACTCGTCGACAGCTACTGACAGCACTTGTCCTCTTCTGTTGACTCCAACCAATCCGGCAGACTCCGAATCACTAGCAGTAATGAAAATCGTCTCGCTCGAAATACGGTTCATGAAAATACATGTGCCTGTCTCGAGATCATAAAGGTGAATAAACCCATATTTGGTAACCAAATAAATGATGCTGTATTTTTGTGAAACTTGCATGGCGACTGGGAAATCGTTAACAGCTTCAGCAGGGAAATATACATCAACGGCCTTCTTTGTGAAGGTTGGATTCGAAGCCTGGTGATCCACCTCGACTATATGCAACTTTGCGCCAGTAGCGGTTCGGACGGAAAAGGTAAACACTTTCGTGTCTGCTGGAGCACCTTCTAGTCGCAATGTGCCGAATGCCGCAGCATGACCCTCAATAGCTTGACTGATTCCTCTATCCTTCGAGTATAGCTGCATGGCTCCGACCACTCGTCCTTGTTGTTGTGAGATGCCAACAACTACCATCCATTTTCCGTCGTCGCTAACACGGTAATTGATGATTTGACATCCCTAATATGCATATTAGTGGGAATTCGTTCTCTCCGCAGACATTGAGTACTTACAGAAAGGTTTGGGTTTCTCTTAAAAACCTCTACTGGACTGGCTTGAGTTGGATCAAAGACATCCCAGTGATAGACTGTTGTGTCTGTGACCAATCCCAAGCTTGTCTCACTGAACCACTTCCAG
The DNA here is from genome assembly GCA_000812885.1 of Lanzia echinophila. Lineage (NCBI taxonomy): Eukaryota > Fungi > Ascomycota > Leotiomycetes > Helotiales > Rutstroemiaceae > Lanzia > Lanzia echinophila. The sequence goes on from JWJA01004850.1 coordinate 13,785, forward strand.
AAGACGACATCTTCGTTCATGATAGCAGACTTCAGTTTTGCCTTCTGTCCCAAATCAAATATTTGTAGTGTCCTGGACTGTGCCTTTAACGCAATAACTTGTTTCGACCAGTGCATGATAGCACTATCTGCCTTAATGGGTCTTCGTGTGACAGCATTGTTCTGTTTTAAATCGACAATTACAACTTCGGGTTGAGCTGCTTCATTCTTCTTTTCGCGTACACAGATGTAAGAATCAGATTCCAGTGTCTGCAATTTGATGATTAGCACAGGTGAGATGTAGAGAGCTAAGCTGGAAATAATTTATAGACTTACGCATGAATTAAATCCTATTGATTGTGCCTATTAATGATCAAATTAGTATGATTGAGATATGAGTGATGACAGATAATGAAGATCTTGTATAGATCTTTTCTGCGGAAAAGGCTGTGGTAACGGTTGGCACATACCTCAACTCCGACACTTGTTAACTAAATAAATTGTCAGTAAACATATTTGACCAATTCTATCATAACTTGCAGCTAGGCGCATACCTGGAGAAGCTCCGTAAACTTAATGGGAAGTGGAGCCATATTGGTTGATTACCAGAATCTATGGGGAGATCAAAGAAACAAGAATCTCTTTAATTGTTGACCCTCCGGCGCGGGCAAAGCTGTGTCTGCGCAAACAGGCGCTGATTACCTAGGGACGCGCTCAATTAAAAATAAAAGCAGTTTGCAAGTACAGGTATCGTGGAGAAAATTGTCGTAAATACGGGAATACACTTAGAAGAAAATAGGAAGGTTGTGAAGTTGAAGGTAGAAAAGTGATTTTGAGGTTTGATGGCCTTTCTAAAACTGGCCTCGTTGTCGCAGTAAACGGCTTAAAGAACGCTAAAAGCAACGCTTGTCCCAAAACAAGCTATACATATCACGTGTGCCCCTTATTTCCAAATTTAGTATGTTTACAATAATTTCGAATTAAAATGCAAGTAATTTTATGTTGTTAATGTTTTACAGGTAAATTTAACTTACAAACCCAAATGTTTGGCAGCAATAGGCTTGCCAACGGCCATGTTTACTGTTCTGCAGCTCAAGGCATCAGCTCAAGGTGTTCATTCAATGAGGAAGTTTGCTGTAAAATCAATCATTATTGATTCTGTAACAAGCAGGCAACAAAATAAATATTGTTTGCAGCCCAATTGATAGCTTGAAAACCTATAAAGCTGTCTCGGGACAGCTACTCCGATGACAAGGGTTAAATTTTGTTTTGAAGTAAACAAAAATGCCAGTGTAGTGAGAAGGCACAGAAAAAAAGGAAAATTGAATGAACTTGAGAGACTCGAGGCTCACCGGGAAATGGAAAGGTGTACATGGCGAGACAGGCTAATCTCAAGAATCTCAAAAAGCTCTTTTCATTTTCAGATATCAATAGCAACCAAACAGTATAAAGCTCTTTTCCAATAAATCACCAAGAGATTGCACTTTGCTCTTCAACATCATCTAGCGATTTCTTTCTTAACCTACTTGCAGTTACCCATTGTTAAAAGGAAAGAGCTGGGCCTCCAAAAATTTTGATTATTCCCTAAAGTGAACCCTTAATCCAGAATTTCAAGTGGCATTGAGCCGGTAAGATAAATACCTAGGTGCCTTGTCAGGTAACTAAACTTGACTATGTAGATACATACTGAAAGGGCGACTCAAGTTATCCATTTTGAATGTTCTTCAGACTATGGTAACGTTACCTGTTATAAGTTCTAGCCTTTATATTACATTGAATCTTGAACATATAATAATGAATTTTGGTATTGTTAATCTAGGGCAAGTCGTAAAGTCATATCTTATGTATTCCATCCATCCAGGAGCATAACCAATTTCGTTACACCTCTTTGAACGCTTCGCCTTCACCTTCACCTTCCCCCTCTTGCACTTCACCCATATGTTCTCTCGCCCACGGACTCCTGGCTCTCAATCTTTCCCCCCATCTCCCCAACGCAAACGGAATCGGCAACAGAACCAATGCCGCAAAGCCCAACACACTCCCTGCCCATTGTACCCCGAGCCCTTCAAACATCTGATCTCCAAACAAGGGAAAGCACCCTCCAATGATATTCCTTGCAAAACACACGCCTGCCAGTGCAGACGCTGCGTATACTTTATATGTATCTTCGATATACATGAATGTCATCAGGATAATCGTAAAGAATGACCAACCATAGAAGACAGATGCGATAATCGGGACAATCCAATGGACCGAAGTTTGGGCTGTCCAGGCGAACCAGAACAGGGAGGCAGGAAATACGACTGCAGCGAGCATGCTAAGTTGGACTCTTGCTTCGGGGATGTTTTTGATTTTCCCATCTTCGCTACAAACTTTGCGAAGATAGTACTTTTCCTGCCAGAGATGTGTGACGGGACCGAGGAGTGCTCCAACTATGACGCCGAGGTTGGCAAGCCCAGTCTCGATCGTGTTGAATCCATAACCCTCTGATCCAAAAACAGTAGTGAATACCCCGTTGAACAAAAACACGATTCCGAAAAGATACCCATTGTAAGCAGCGGTAAATAGAATCACCGGCTCCGTGAAGAGCAAGTAAAATGGGCGAGAGAGCGCTGTACCAAAGACATGACGCGGATTCTGAGCTCGCATCTCGGGCTTTACGTCTAGGTCGAGGTTTCCGGTCTCTTTTCGGAGACGACTGGCGCGTCGACGGAGAAGTACAGAATGTCTGGTTTCGCGGAGTGCTACGCAGAGAAGAAGAAAGAACCCCGCAGTGCTACCCATCATCCCCCACCATACAGCTTGAAGACCGTGCAGCTGAGCAATGAAGGAGAAAGCGAAGACTCCGCTTGCTGAACCACCAGCACTAGTGATGGTGTAAATGGCAAGTGGCATCCCGGTGTGATGATGTTCCCACATATCAGCAATTGTGCCACCAATGTTTGCTTGAATCTTGTTAGCTGAGAGGTACATAGAGGATAGATTCGTGATACGTACTAATCGACGCACTGCTAAAGAATCCAGTGATAAACCTGATGATCAACAAGCCTGGAAGATTTTTCACCAGCGCGGTAGCCATGAGCCAGAGCATAGTGATAAAGAAATTCATCAGATAAACAGGAGTCCGCCCATAATACTCGCTAAGAGGAGCCAAAACCATAGGACCAAATCCCAATCCAAGCACATACAAAACCAGAGGGAGGGAAGAAATTTCGGCTGAAGTGTCGAACCTTTTCTCGAACTCTGGAATGGCAGGTGAGTATCCTGATGCATTCCAAAGCGCGCTGAAATTGGCAACGGTCAATGCGAGAACGATTGACCACTTCCTCCATGAGGGCCAATTGCGTGGGTTGTCAGGGTCGTTAGGTGTGAATTGGACGAGATTCGCATCTTGAATTGCCAGTGGTTGTTCGAGCTGCTGTGAATCAGGGGCAGCTGAATTATCAATCTTTTCGACATCGCCCACTGGGAAATCACTGGTTTCTGATTGGCCCATGGTACTACTAAAATATAAGAGAGGGAAGTGGGAATTGACAGGAAGTGCCAAGCACGGGGGAGAGACCAGGAACTTTATAGGAAAATAATTATACAGTAAGGATCTACAACTATATTGTTTTAGGGATTACAAGTACATGAGGAGGTGAGGAGATGAAATGCAATAGTGATTGAAACCCACATAACGGAACTCATTTGCCGATGAGCCCATGCTAAATATTTGGGATTTGTTAGCCATAATTGTTGATACAGTACGGAGTAGGTACTACCCAGGTAGGTAGGAACGATTGATCCATCTCAAAAACTGCCGGATTGAACCCAACGATAGCCGACACTAGTCTTCATGTGCTCTGAAAATTACGAGTACATACTAGGTACTTAGTAGGAGGTATGGTAGCTATCTAGGTACAGATATGTACGTAGTAATCGTTAATGTGGTGCAGGTAGGATGAAATTAAATCCGACAATTGAGATCTACACGACGATGACGCATTAATAGCAATGTGAACGCCATGTGAAAAACATACTTAAATCGTAAATTATACCATATTGCAGTAGGCTCTTGTTATGCCAAGTACCAAGAGAAGTGTATTTCAATGACATACGTTAATCAACAGTTATAGAAGCATATTGGTAATATCTTTCTTGATATCGCAGCGCTCAGATTCCCCCCCAATTTGTGGAACACTTTGGAGACCCCACAAGAGAATTTTTTTGAAATCTACATATATGGGGCTGGGAATATTGCAAAATCCAACCACATCTCAGAGGACGTTGACAGACCCCGAGAATCGTCCTTTCGGTCCGACAACGGAGGGGGAGCGGGGAATATCCATAACGAAACTTGACTTGACTTGTGGAGGAAGGCGTTCACCGACGAAATAATACTGGACTGACTTGAAGAGTAGAGGTTTGATATTTATGGACCAAGAGTGGAGAGGCTATCTAGTATCGATGTATCTGCGAGGTTATTATTTGACTCGTGGCCGTGATTGCTGGTCGTGAGAGGTTACAATGATTCAGTACAAGTCTCTAGTTCTTCGACGAGATAAGGTGCACCCTACGTTTGTTTAATTAGCACTGATAAATATTGCTGCAAGAGTGTTACTTCTCATACAATCGCACTAAAAATGTATTAGTATCAACATCTACATCCATCGACTGCATGACGGCCTACTGTGCTCAATGTAGATCCCTCATTATGCGTGGTACAGTAACCTCCTCCACACACCTTGCAGGTCAGTTGAGTCCTCTGGATGCATTCATGACACTGTAGTAAAGTTTCAGTAGAGAAGATGAGCCCATCGTTCAAGAAGGATCTTACATTCATTCCGCAGAAAAAGCAACTTTTTATTACTCCAACCTGTTGTCATCCGTCAGCCCCGAACAGCAAACGAGTACCAAATGAGACAAAGTCGCAACTCCACCAGTGGATGCACTAATTCATTAACCA
>JWJA01004851.1:0-13220 GCA_000812885.1 Lanzia echinophila
ACTAATTCATTAACCAGCACTTTCAACTTTCAACGTTCATTCAACAATTAGAAATATTATTGGTATAATTACTAAGTGAGATTTGAACAATCAAACTCTCAAATATAAAGAGTTTTATTTGAGAAATTTGATTTATTAAGTTGATTTGAGATTTTTAGAGTGGTGAAGTTTTGATTGCAATCACTGGTGAGTGTATATCAATATCCCATTATCCGCTGACCCACCCATCCATCTATCCATCATCTTTTTCATCCTATCTCTCTCCACAATCAATAACTGTATAGAACTATTTGGGTAGGTAAACAGCCTCATCGGAAGTCAAGAATAATTCATTCCACCTCAATTTTAAAGCGAACATACCCACACCTTACAATCTCCACAATCTGCCAGGGTACCTACCTCTTATACCCATCCTCGAAAAAAACACCCATACCTCAACCACACACCACACGCATAAGCTACACCCCCACCTCCAATCAAAATGGGCAACTGCTGCAGCGGCGAATCCTCACCCAGCGATCCCTTCTCCCAACCCGGACGAACCCTCTCCTCCTCCGCCCCTCCCGCAAATGCGCAACCCAAATCCTCCGTACCACCCAAAGTCGGCGGCCCACCACGAAAGCTTGGCGGAGCCAGCGCCCAAACAGATGAGCAGCAGATGGATGCTAGGAGGAAAGCCGCAGAAGCTGCCGAGGTATGATTCGAGTCTCCAATGAAACCCCCCTTTGCGCAAATGCCTCTCCTCTCAAGTCGCCCATCCACTAACAAGTCAAAACAGCTACGCGCAAAATCGGCGTCCAAAACGAAAGGGAAACTTGGTGCACAACTGCATGAACAGAAAAAGCAGACCAGAATCGATACTTTAGAGGATGCAAGTAGGAATGAGCTGAGAGCGCGAGACGCAGATGAAGGGGCCGCAGCTAGAGCTTACAATTAGGCTGTATGTTGTTTCGGGTGCATGTTTTACGGAGTTTACATGGAGGAACTATGGTCAGAAAGACGGGTTGGGTCTTGGGTTGGGTTGTACACGATGGAGTTTTAGGCATATGAATTGATAGGGAAGTTGGGGGCATAGCAATTTATTATATTGGGAGGTGTTATAAGACGCCAGAAAGTAGAGCCAGCACTGCATGTACTTCGAGGAGTCCGATCTGATTAGAATGCTAATGTTCCTGTTACAAACTACAAACTACCGCTACCTACGACGACTAAGTTACCGTATATCTACCACTAGCCGGCGCTCTGCCTTCCTGATCTGCAGCAGCTATGGTACCCTCTTTCAATAATCTCATCAATTCCCTCATAGCATTGGTAACCACCACTTCGGTATCTCCCTCCACCAGAATATACAATTTGGGATCACCGCCTGCCTGTACCTCCTTGCCAGTTGGATAGAAACTTCCTTTTGTAGTGATAGACGTGCCTGTAGCTTCGAGAATTTTGGCCACATTTGTTCTATTAGTAACGGCCCATCTGGCTTTCTGTGGAAAATCGTTGATTTCCAATGTAGCATGGAAGGCTCCTGCATCTGGCCCTTTATTATCAATTGGGACACCGGATCGGAGTTGCCCTGTTTTGTTAAGTCGAGCATTGATGGCATCAATTGCCGAGGTGACTTTGTCGAGGGGGTTCTTAGATCCACTTGATGAGGCTGCAGTTTCGGTACGATGGACTGTGATATCTCCATCGAGATCAATTCCTTTCGGTACGCCAAGCAGTTTTGGAGCAGGACCCGTGGCGGGTTGAACAACCGAAGCAGCTTTGAGAACAACATCGTCATCTCCTTTCTCTTCCTTTTCATCTTCATCGTCACCATCAGTCTTGTGCGTCTTTCGCTCACGATTCCTTGCAGCTTCACGTTCGGCATCAAGACGCTCTAAACCTTTCCCACCAAAGCCTGAGCTATCTTTAGACTTGCCACTCTTGACCTTATCGCGGAACGACTTTCTCATTTCGTTGAGTCTTTCTGGTACTGGCTGACCGGATTGCTCGAGAGCCTTAGCGATCCCTACAGAGTATTGTTCTTGGTCCTCTGTCACAAACGTAACAGCTGTGCCAGTATTTCCAGCTCTGCCTGTACGACCAGCTCTATGGACGTAGTCCTCCAAATGATTCGGTGCGTCGAAATTTACAACGAGCTTCAGTTGTTTGACGTCTAGACCACGAGCAGCTACAGATGTGGCGATCATTATCGGAACTACGCCAGCTTTGAAATCATCAATAGTTGAGTCACGATCAATCTGATCTTTTCCGCCATGGATAGACATGCAAGGGTAACCTTTTCGCATCAGATCCTTTAACAAGTCATCAGCTTTCTCTTGGCGATCGACGAAGATAAGTGTACGAGCATCTTCATCGGTATTATAAAGCTCTCCGAGTAGCTCCAGCAACCGATGAAACTTTTCTTTCTCTTCACGTACTTCAACAATCTGTGTAATCTCAGGAGCGACTATACTTCTACCCCCAACAACGATTTCCACCGGTGATTGAAGCGTTTTCTTTGCCAATGCATCCATAATTCGTGGCATAGTCGCCGAAAAAAGAATGGTTTGTCTGTTGGGTCGAATATTGTTAAAGATCTTCATGACTTGGGGTTCGAATCCCATATCAAACATACGATCAGCTTCGTCAAGTACAACATAAGTAACACGACGAAGATTCGTAACTCTACCGGAATTGGCTGCCAACAGATCGATCATTCTTCCAGGGGTACAGACGATGATCTCGGCACCCCTTTTTAGATCTGCAATTTGATCTTTGATGGGCGCACCACCATAGGCACAAACAGCGCGAAGTCCCATTGCCTTCAAGAATGGCTTACACTCTTTGTGAATTTGTGTTGCCAGCTCCCTTGTAGGTGTCATGATCAAGCCAACAGGTCCATCCGAGCCTTCCAATGGACGCTGATCTCGAATATGCCGGAACATCGGTAACAAGAAGGCAATCGTTTTACCGGACCCCGTCTTTGCTACTCCAATGACATCTCGACCTGACATGATTGCAGGAATTGCCTGCATTTGAATGGCAGTCGGTCGATCGTATTCTAGTTTCCTGATGACGTCCAACGACTTTACATCGAGACCGCATTGAGACCATTTTTGAACAGGCTTAGGGACATCCTTACCGGCTACTTTGATACCATCAAGTTCAAGTCTCAAGTCAGTAAGCTCAACCTCCGTCATATCCGCAAGCTCTGCAGGCTCGGTATAGAAGTTCTTGCGGAAAGGCTCGAGATTCAGCTTCGCATAATTGATAGTTGGAATATCTTTCTTCTTTCTGGCCTTGCTTGCCATAGCGAGAATTTCATCGGGATCCTGGTCCATTGTTTTGAAATCCACATCGTCATCTCCAAAGAGGGCCTCCGGTTCCTGCTGCTGGACTTTGCTTTGATTTTTGATGAAGCTCGTTTTGCTTTTCGGAAGAGCGTATGGGTTACTCATGGAGTCCATAAAGGCGTCCAATGGATCTATTTCTTCGTCTTCTTCCATGGCCGTCGATTCTACTTGGACGCTGGACGCATCTTCCATCTTAACATCGCCATTGGCTTGTTGATTTTCGGCTTGTTGTTGTTCTTGCAGCCTCTCTTCACGCTTTTCCGCGGCAGCTCTAGCCGCAGCGGCGGCTTCTTCCTCGGTACCGGCAGCTTCCATATCCGCATCGTCGTCATCTTCTGGTTCCTCAGCACCGTTAGCGAGCGCAGCATCATCTTCCTCGGAGTTTGCCATTGGTAGGGTCGGTAGCTTTTCTAGTTTCTTTCTTGAACCTTCATCCTCGTCAAAATCGAGCGCACGCTTCTGAGATGTCTTCTCGTTTTCTGCATTAACTTTTGTACCAAGCCCAAAAACACTGAGGTTTCCTCTGGTCTTAGGTAACGCAGATGCTATTATAAATTTGTCAACTTCTTGATCATCATGGAAGCAATGACATGTTGTGACATACCTTTTGATGTGCTGTTGAAAGCTGTTGGCTTTTTGTCAGCTTGTAATCCTTTGACCGTAGAATTTAAGGTGGCGGACGCTTTAGATAACTCTTTCATGGGAATATCCTTGCCAAGTGTATTTGCACTGTTTGAGCTACCAACTGCCTTTTTAGCTATTGCTTTGGGATCGAATTTTCCAGCATAGTTTGTTGGGGGTGCGAGATCGCCTGGTGTCGCTGGTGTCGTTGGAGTCGCAGGCGAAAGCGGGGAGGCGAAAGAAGGAGAGCCATTCGCCCTTTGATCAATAGCATCTAGTAATTTTCGGTTTCCTCCCGCTGCTAGCTCCTTTTCCTTGCGCTCCTTATCCTCAGCCATCTTCTTCTTCCATGCCTCCAACTTAGCCAGGCGTTCTGCCTTCTTCTGTTCTTCGGTTTGTACCGCCGATGCTACTGCTTTCGGAGCCTATAGACCTATATCAGTATGTGTATTGTAACAATTAAGAAGGGAACACGCACATCGTTAGGCTTTGCAATCTCTGGTCGGCTGAGAGTCTGGCCGCGGTTTTCGTCTCCTCTGCTACGGGACCATGAGTCAGTAGAATCCTCGCGGCGTCTTCGAGCCCTATCATAAGAATCGTCTCGCCTGTCACGGTAATCCCGTTCTCGACTTCTACGTCGTCGCGGCGATCGTTCCCTATCGCCATATCTATCTCTGCGGTCTCGGGACCTATCTCGTCTACCAGACCTATAGTAATCGTCGCTCGGCCGTCCTACCGATCGATCTCGTCTGCGTTGATCACGTTGGCGACGCTGAGGATGATTAGTTACTGCTAAAGAATTGATTCGAGATCGGTAAGTGAGTAGTCTTACGTCGGCGGGACTTCGAGAACGTCTCTGTCCTCTGACATCATCTCTTCGGTCTCGATCACGTCTGCGATCATCATCCCTTGCGCTTCGTCTCGAGGAGTGGTGACTTCCTGTTGGCGATGGTGAGCGAGAGTCCCTGTGTCGAGCCATTTTTTTGCCCAATTCAAGTGTAAAAGGTATTTCAATGGGCAGAAGTACTTTCAGGCAACGTCAGAGTTATAAGAAACTAAGATATCCTTTACTTCAAGCCGCGGATAATCTCAAAATATTTAATGTCGAAATTGAACTCAAGGCGAAGTAAGAAGTTTACAGAGCCTAGTGAGTTGCAATTTAAATAGTCGTTATAAGATGTTGTCGAAAGAGGGTGACACCAAAAGAATATTTGATATTCATCTGGGCGCACTTGATACGGTTGTACAGCACGGACCTTCGGAGAAAGCTTGATACACGTGACTCAATATTAGCGCGATTCGGCTTGTGTGATTAAATGAAAACAGGGAAGGGGTTGTATCAGCGACGTTCGATGCTTATTTGGTCTGCACCATCCACCATCACTTTCTACATTCCAATCAATTTCTCGTAAGACCACTAAGACCTGCAGAGGCACCACAACTTCGCCATAATGCTGTCCAACATCGGGCGTGCAGCCATCAAGAGAATCGGCGGATCTCACTTTTCAACAAACAGATTTCTGGTTAGCACTGCGCAATTGCAACGCGTCGAAGCTCAACAAAATGTGCAAATCGTCTCTGTGAATTCTTCGCTGTATTTCTTGGCGCGTCGATCATATGCTACGGCTACCAAAGCTACACAAACAACAAGTACCAAAGCTAAGAGCCCTGCCGCGAAGAAACCTGCTGCAAAGAAACCCGTTGCAAAAAAAACAGCTGCAACAAAATCCAAGACCACAAAAGCTGCGAAGACACCTGTTAAGAAGGCTAAAGGCAAACCTGGTGTGAAAGCAAAGCCGAAGTTGAAAAAGGCCAAGAAAGTTGTCAAGCCTAGGAAGAAGGCTCTCAAGAAGAAGATAAAGCCTGTGTCAGAGAATGTCAAGTTGTTCCGAGAGAAGAAGAACTTGAGAATCGTTGGACTTCTTTCTGAACAGCCACATGCCAAAGCAATTTCGGCTTACCCCCTCTATGTACAAGAACTCGGTGGGAAAATTCAGCAGGACACGGCTGACAAGTATAAATCATTGTCAACTGCAGAAAAGGAAGTAAGTATCATCAAACCCCAAACGAATGAACTGTTTCTAATACCTATTGTAGCGCCTCAACCATCAAGCCAACCAGAACAAAGCTGATTATGACATTGCCGTGAAGAAATGGATTTCAGGCCTTACTCCTGATCAGATTCGGATTGCGAATAATGCCCGTACACTCTTGCGCAGAAAAACTGGCAAAAAGGTTCCCCAACCAATCCCCGACGACCGCATGCCTACCCGTACCCGAACCGGTCTGAACTTTTTCTTCAAGGATCGACACGCTTCCGGAGATTTCAAGGGTATCAAGCCAACCGACGCCGCGAAGCAAATTGCAGCGGAGTACCAAGCTCTGTCGCCCGCTGAACGCCAGGTTTGTTTTGAAAAATATTTCCACTGTCAGTACATGCTAACTGTTTGTAGGTTTATCTCGACAGGACAGCGGCAGACCGCGCACGCTATGTACAAGAATTCGAAACCGTCTTTGGTCGTGAGGCTTTTAAAAGAACCAAGGCAAAAGCTTAGACTCGACACTATTCTTCCAGTAGTTCTCGTTTGCACTTTGCCCTTTCAACAAGCTTATGGTACAAGCTGTATAGATGCTAGTACGAAGCTCCTGCTCTGAATATGTGCACTTTCATTCTTGAAGATGGGCTGCGGGGGGAACACTGTAGGATAATGTTTCGAGAAAAGGACTTCAGGTTTCTATGTGGTAAAATTTCATTTCTGATTCAGAGAGTGACTTGTGTTCGCTAACAATGACAAAGCTATTTCCCTGGGAAAGGGGGGTGCAAAACTGGAATGCAGTGTTCATAGTAAGGATTCATCTTGAGATGCCATTTCCTTTTCTGTTTTACAAGGGATTCTGTCCAATGGTTGGACTGAGTATCGAATACTTTACTATCGGAGGATCTTAATTCTGCTACAGAAATTCATGCTTATCTGTAACACTCTTCTCACTGTGTACAGCTTGCCCGCTGACAGAGAGAAGATCTGTTGTATCCGCAAGTTGCTTTATCTGTCCGTCGAGATCGATTGCCTTTCTGATCATTTCCCAATCTACTCCCTTTCTTCCTCCAGTCAAGTGATTCGAGAAGAGCTACCCCTCTATTTCTGTACCCCGCAGTGGGGTAATACCATGCATGATACCATGTCAGCCATAGTTACCTCATACCCAATCGCAGGTAACCCCAATTCCACCATCTCTTCCTACAATGCAAGCCCTCGAGCATTTCTTCTCACCACTCCTCTCTTCCAAAAGAACAACATACCACGCTACTCCAACACCTGTCTATCTGGTATCTTCTCTCCCAACCACTCTCGATATAGTATCATCCCAGTAATCACAACACCTACCAATGATCGGCATCTATCATCGCCTCCCAATCTAGACTACCCAAAAATGTACTATACAACATGAAGCTCGACAGTCTTAGACAGCCATATGCGTCCCGATCTGCCTTGCCCCTCCAGAGAATAATTAATGATACACACATATAACTTCGAATACAATAATGCATAATAAAAAGGAGCAACAGCCTTGCAGAGTAAGTATAACAACTTACATAACGTAACGTAAACGTAAATAGACCAAATCTCAATCTCCGAGCAGAAAATTAAATATAACTACTAATCTATCTCCTCGCCTCTTGAAGAATAGAACAAGCTTCCCCAGAAATATTCCTACAAACCCCAATGCTCTGAAGATCTTCCCCCACCTAGGTTTCACAATTTCGCGGATACCTATCCTATCTATCAAGCAAAGATGAGAGAGACCCCACGTATTATACGAGTACAGTATTATGCTATGCAATTCCTATGAGATAAGGAAGGATTCGCTCAATTTCTGATGTAGTAGCAGGAACATTAATTATTCGTGGGCTGCGGTACGCCGGTAAACCTTTGCTTTTTTTTTGCCCCTTGTTAAGCGTAGGTGCTGGATGGAATGTGCCACTGGAATGTACCAACTGTCGCACACTCAAATTACATAGCGTCGGAGTTCTTTCTACATCTATATTCATGGGTGGTATAAGAGTGTATCCCGCCTACATTACTCCAAGGAAGTGAAGTCGAGTGGCTGGTTAATACAGTACTCCTGGTCGAACACAACATAAACTAAGCAAAGCAGGAAAGCGTAAATTTGTTCCTAAAAACAACTAACTACCCAATACTGTTTACCAAAATTATGTACTCGGCTCTCAAACCTCGTTATGTTGCCATCAAAAACGCCAGTCCTGGAAATCCAAACCAGGCCACCCAACCAATTGTGTATAATCTAGATCTTGGTCTAAATACCATTATTGGCACAAGTAAATACCCCACCGACAGTGCCAGCGGCATAACTATCAATTATACTCTGAACGCTGGTGTAAGTACCAGCTCCCAAAAAGAACAATCCGATGACAACTATGAATCCGTTGGCGAACAAACCAGTACGACTTGTCTTCTTCAACCAGTCTTGGCCATTGTCGACGCGGCGCATGCGATAATAAGCGACTCCCCAGAAAATCCATCCGAAGAAGGAATCGAAGAGTGACGACATGAGCGCTAGCAAATCCGAGAAGAATGGGATAACTTCTGCGATGATGAATGCGCCGAGCCAGGTAACAGCGAGGATGCCAATCCATGTTGACCAGCCGACAAGAGTATGTTCTGTCTTGTGGATGGTGCCCTCGAACATCCGGAAGAATATGAAGCGAGCGGAGACCGAGGCATAAAGGACTCCTAGAAAGATCAAAGTTGGGACCATGAAGGAGAAAGAAACCTTGAGGAAGACTGGATTTCCAAGAGATCCGAATGCTGGAGCCGTGTTGTAATTGTTACCGGTGAAGCCGTAGATCACAGCACCGACAACGCTGAAAACGAGAATCTCGCAAATGGTGACTGCCCAAAGAGCCTTGGGAAATTCGCGAGGGTGTTTCATCTCAGCAATAAATGATGGTAATGTGATCTGGCCAATGAATGTGTAGGAGATATTGAGGAATGCGTTCAAACCAGCAACAAAGGTAACACCTGGCACTGGGATTGCGGTAACGATTGGCGCACCACCGTGTAGACCAGTCGCTTCAATGATAGAGTTCGGATCTGGATTGTAACCTGCTGGATGTGCTTCGATTCCTGCGAATATGGTGGCCAAGAGGACAGAAATGAAAGTGAAGAAAGCTGACGCGCTTGCCAGCTTAGAAAGTGTATTGAAAGTTCTCGGGAGGGAACAGACGAAACAGATGAGAGCTGAAATAACAGCAAACACAACAGTGCATTGGCTGTGGTTAGTCATTGTATTGAAGTATTTTGCAAATGTCAAAACATGGAGACCCTATTCCCGGTTAACGAATACAATGGACATAGTGAATTGGTAAACATACCTGGATAAAAGTATTGTTCAATACAAACATGATTGCAGTGGCATACCATGCGATTGGCGATCCAAAGAACAGCATTTGACCAATATCGCAAACGTCTCTAACTTCTGGATGGCGGAGGCAAAATTCCCACAGAACTAGAGAAGTGTACTGGACAGCAAGTGCTTGGAAAACTGTCAAGATGAGACCCGGTACGAGGCCCAAGACCGAGTAGGAATATGGGAACGACATGATGGCCAAGCAGATATACTCTGAAAAGAGAAGAGCCGCAGTCTAGTGTGAATTAGCAGACGTACATTTCTTAAACAAGTGCACAGCAATTTACCTTTTGCCAGCTGCAACTTCGATATTTGAGAGTAGCATCCTTTTCACTTTCAATTTGTTGCTTTATGAGATCGCTTGCGCTCTCCGTAGCACCAAATTTGTATCCTTGAAGATGTGGCAAAACAGGACAAATTCGTGGACCAATTCTCATGTCCTCGATTGCGAATCCGAGAGCACTTCGCCATCCATTCTTGGTGGATTTTTCGACAACATGCTCATGAGTCTCACTTCGGCTCGATTCTCGTTCCACATCCGCAAGTTTGTTGTCCGATTGAAAGATTGCATCGTTATCCGATGGGTCATTGGAAGGCATAGTTGCTTTCTCGGAATTCAACGCCATTTTCGAGATGGGTAGCTATAATAAAGTTAGAAAGGTATATAGGGAATGCCGAGTATAAAATAGCTGCGACAACAAAAGGAGGGAGATGGCGCAAAGAGAACAATTATTGCGCAATATTTTAACAACGATTCATTCATGGCTTGTATTTCAACTTACTGAATTATTGGTGAATAATGAATAGGGTGAAAGGCGATAGATTGTACAATCTGCATTTAATGGCGATTGGAATTGACCTTTGTAATAAGAGCGCGCAACGAGGAGGCAATCACTCGTATACGGGCTTAATGAAATATTTGAAGTTATACGGAAGTTTGACTTGATAATACCACAAAAATGTACGACTCTGGTTTTTTTCTTTTGAGGAAAAAAAAGGAAAAAGGTCGTGTAAGAGAGGATGGATGTCGATGTTTAAATGTACAGGTGAGAGTTTATGTCTAGCTTCTCACTATCTACTAGGGACCTACCTAGTAGTAGGGCAGGGTAAGTGGGGTGAAGAACCTTGGCAGATTAGGTATATTACCTCCTACTAGTTGTTTGTACTAACCTAATGTCTCTCTAAATTTGATTTCAGTATTACCTAGGTAGGTAAGTAATCTATTCATTTACAATTCGATTCATTATTATTTTGGTTGGATGCTTGTTGTTGTTGTTGAAAGCCCAGTGGGGAGATCCCAAATACCTACCTAGTAGTATGTAGCTTCTAATCCTAGTAATGTAACCATACCTTCAAAAAGTTTCATTCCTTAGCTTTCAACTACCTAGTATTGTGTTGTGTGTTTTAGACCTGGTCGCCATGTATATACCAAGGTGGAAGGCTTCCTTGGGGTAAAAGCTTCTTCCCCTCCACAAAAGCTTCTATGAAGAGTTCATCTCACTCTCACATGCACGGTGTAAAGGATCCTCAATGCATTGGCAGCTAAAAAGTTTCGATATTTTGTTACTTAAACTATATAAACTCAATTCGGATATAACCCATGCCGCCGTCGCGAAATCACAGCAAGGTATTGTATGTATGAATATGGGACGATTCCATATAAATCGCGGCCCCACATACGCCTCCCAGCCCCATACATATTATACCCTAGATAGTAGATACAGTAAGATACATGGTTGTCTAGTGAGACGGGCAATGAACCCTCCAAAGAATAACACCGAATAGATTCAGCATCATGTATCATGCATCTCAAAGTTACCATGTCATGTAACCTTACTGAGGATGATAAATCTTGTAACATCATTGTTGCCACACATGGGTATTTGTGGAAAGTCGATAGTTCTCCAGATGCAAAATCATTAAAATCATCAATACCTACCTACTAGTAGTGCAATATAGTGGTTGAAAAAACTTTTCAAAATCTGGAAATATGTAGCGCTTCTGTAATTCCGAGGAGTCATGACGTGATACTTGAGGCGAGCTCTAGAGCGAGTCAGAGCGATTGATTGATGATGTGATGTCTGGCCGAATAGCTCTGCACGTGATCTGTCGGCTAACATTGTGCTCTTTGTGAATTAGTTTCATCGGTCATGCCGAGTGATGTCCAACTAAAACCAACATTTTTGTAAGGCATTTATACCTAGGTATTTATTAGGTATAAACTGCCTAGGCAACTACTACTTACTTTGGTCTAAAGGTCTTCGTGTGCGTATGTTGGGTAAGTTTTTTTGTTGAAGATACTATTGTGTTTTCTTTTATTGAACTGAATATTCCGAATGATTTCGGGCCAGGGAATTGCATTGAATTCTGGAATCTGGGCGAAGTAATCGCCTTGTACCACACAAGAGGGTTCTGCATCAAAGTTTGTAAGATTTGAGATGACTTTGGAGTGCCTAATATACCGTTTTTACGAGGCAATCCGTATAGGACCGTTGTAATTATGCCTTACTTTCGTGTTCGGTGTCACTGTCACTGATGCGCAGCTGGACGATGGAAGTGGTCATTTGATCAGGAAAGTTCCGACTCTTACCCACAACTTCTCTTCTGCCGTTTTCTCGGTCTGCCTCGACAAT
Source organism: Lanzia echinophila (assembly GCA_000812885.1). NCBI lineage: Eukaryota > Fungi > Ascomycota > Leotiomycetes > Helotiales > Rutstroemiaceae > Lanzia > Lanzia echinophila. Next base: position 12,020 of record JWJA01004851.1, read on the forward strand.
GTCGTGGAAGTTCTCGGAGTTTGACATCTCAACACGGAAGCATGTATAAGGCGCCGAGAAGCACATGCATTCACCCCGCCCTTCAAACTTCTATATTTAGTAAATAGAGAACACAGCAACAGCTCATTGAACAACCAGTGTACTTTCCAGTGGGTCTTTGTATTGTTGCACCATTGCCCATCAATGCTTAGGAATTCTTCGGCTTAGTATTGCGAAGTAGTACAAGCGGATGAATCTACATGCAAAACTTGGATACTTGAAAGGGATTATGCGCATGGACTGGAAAGCTCCGGGTAAGGCTGGTAGTGAGGTTGGTAGGTGCGTCAAGGGTTTGTACAATGGAATGTCTTGACCAAGAGTGCAAAAAGCTGAATTGTGCCTCTCATAAAGTAATACTCGAGTATTGAGTATTATTTTGGAGGGGGTCATGGGCATGGGAACGCCCATATGTTTTACAAGATGATTGCTATACACCGACAAGTTATGCTTATTTTCGAACAACGCCTGACCAACTCAAACCTTGACTCTAATGGTCCAATTACTTCCTCGGGAGAGTCTGGTACTGACGATTATGGCCAACCCGATCCAATGAACTCCAAAAAAAAAGCTTTCAACATTGGATTGGCCATAGATTCGTCCCTATGTCAAGTCGATCATTCGCATACTGTTTTCAGCTCTACAAATTGCGTCATGGCCTTCTATTTTCTTTCTTGTGGTGTGTAGTTGTAGTAAAAAGCATCAGAGAGCATTACGTGATTACGATCTTCAACTATGAAGTCGTAATCACACAATTTTCGGACTATTATCAGTAAGGCAAGTTGTTGTCTACGTGACTGGTCTGTTAATCGTAGCTGTGGCCACAAGGTTGACAATTTGAAATGACTTCAACAATATGGTCCATCGATCATGATGGCAAAACAGTTGGATTGGCCTCGCTTGCTGGACACCAGTTTCAAGGACGACTACATATCTCCTAGCATTCACTGCAGAGTAGCAAATTAGCAGACTATCATTCATGCTGACAGTACAATCTTGAAACTGTGGCGGAAAGGCTGGTGGGTATTTGAAAGTGTTCCAATTCACTATGAGTTTCTGCATTATCGTCTAGGCTATAATTTCCAGTGGGTGTGTTAGCCATCGAGTTCATTCATTTCAAGTTTTCAAGTTGAACTTTGGAATACTAATTCATTAACCAGCACTT
>JWJA01004852.1:0-14018 GCA_000812885.1 Lanzia echinophila
TCTTTTTGCAAAAATCATTTTACCCGCTTCGAAGAAAGTAGGGGTTTGAACCATATGGACGAAACAGTGGAGTAGGGTAGGCAAGGCAAGGTCCGCTTGAGAGTAAGGCAAGAAAACAAGCAAGTTAGCAAACACCGGACTTGTGTTTTTGAGTGTGGTGTGTATGTACGGAGTACGTATAGGTATCTCTTTTATTGAGGAGTAGGTAGGGTATGCAAAGGCAAGGCAAAGGCATACATGCATACCTAGTAGATAGATGTCAGCTTGGCGTTTAGAGGGATTTTGCGTGTTGGATGGATGGATTATAGTCTCGTTACGCTTTCTTTTCGCTTTTTTTTTTTGTTAATACATACGCACATTAGCCGTTTCTTTTCTTTGGCTGGTTGTCTCAAATGAATGGCGGGCCGTGGGTTGGTTGGTTGATTGATTGATTGATATAGAGACTGGATGTGAGATGTTGATTGATATGAGTACACGAATGAATACAAATGATACGTTTTCCATCGGAGACTGGAACCGAGACTCGGTGCGACTGCCTCCCGTTTAGTGAGCTCGAATTAAAAATTATGTGTGTAGGGCTAGAGAAATATGTACATGTTTCTTTCCTTTTTTATTATTTTGCGCTAGATGTTGCTATTCAACCTCTCGTTCACCGAGGAAGATGGATTCATCAGGGACCTAAATATGTAGTACGGTCATCGAGACATGCTATGAACCATGCCGATTCGCTCAGCATATGTATATCCCGTCTCCGACCCCACTAATAGGTCTTATTCATTCCATCGCTCGCATAGCCGGATCCTAAACTCCCGATTAATATAATATGATATGATCGCCTAATCCCATTCTGACTAGCCCTCCTAGCGCCTGCCCGTCTATATCCATAGCCGTCATATTCGCATTGGTACTCCGTTGTGAGAAACCCCCTGACCCTGTTCTAATTCCAACCAACTTAAGCCACTCCATTATTACCTCCGCTCATGCCATCTGCCAAAAGATCACGCAACACTATAGCTCTCGTCCTCGCCACTTGTGAGCCATGCTCGCCTTCTCCCATTTTCTGCATAATTTCAATCATTCGCACTGTTTGAAGACATTAATTAACCTCGGCGACTTCTTGTTCCCTCAGGCTCCGCCATACGATGGCAAAGATTAAGCTTAGAATAAGAGTGAAAGGAATGAAGGTGGGTTCTCATACCGATATCTGCCTTAGCCTTCACAAATAATTGATCGTCAGCGTCCTGTTCATTCCCGTGTTCCTGTAATACCCTTCCAATCTCCAAACTTTCCAAAAAAGCTCTATGGCAAAAGACCCACCAGACCTTTGCCTCGCTCTCGAATAGTTCATATAGGAGGAAAAACGCCTGGATCGCATCGTGTGCCATCTCCAATATACCTCGCACATTTTGCGGCACATCTGGACTAGAGCTCGCATGAATCAACATCATGTTATGAAAATAATTGCTCGTGAGGAAAAGCGTTTGCCGCACAAGACGTTTATTCATGAGTGCTTGTAAAGTGAGTGTTTGGTAATCCCAGCACCGAAAGACGTTCGGTAAGGAGCGATAGACTGCCTTAAAGTCAGTGACGAGTTTTGACTTGGCGCGTGTTGTGGTGCTGATTGGGAGGCCGAGAGATCGTGGTGAGCAAATGTTTTCTTGGACAAGATTAGCTAGAGACCAGCATCCCCGGATATAAGCCGTGTCGTTAGGGTCGCAATTGGCGATTGAGGAGTCATCATCGACAAGGTCATCGACGTTGACGTCAGTATGTGTTGCGTTCGGGGGAAGGGAGAGGAGCACAGTGAGGAAAGTGTCTTGGAGGAGGACGGCTTGCCAGAGCTTACGCCTTTGTTGTTTCTCGAAAAAAGAGGCATTAGGAGTGACAGTGTTAGGATCGCGATGTAGGCCCATTGCGTATGCCTCGAATGGAGTCAGTAATTGCATTCTATGTTGATTGTCAAGAGATCCAAACAGAATCCTAGCTGTATTAGGAGTTCAGGAGAACGGGTACAGTTGATCATGCACGTTGCAGTTGGGATCGGAAAGTGGGTATAGTTAAAGAAATTTAGCTCACCTGGCGAATAAGAATACCAGAGAATGCCCAACCATCTGATGCATGATTATCGTTGATTAAAAAGTAAGTTATGAGAACCATGGATTGGATAGAACGCATTGAGGCTTTGTTAAGGTATGAGCTCATCCGCAGTGATTGATGCGCTGCCGATACATAGAATTCGGCAGATTGTTGTTTCTCTTTAGGCGGAGTGTTGTTGATAAATTGAGTCCCCAAAGCCATCATGGCAAATATCATTGATACAAGAGTGCCATCGACGTGATCCTTATCTGGCCCTTGCGAAGATTGCGAAGACCAAAACTGTTCATAATCTGCGTAAAAGGTTTGACGGTGCAGCATAGGATACACAGGATCAACACATTCAAAATAACGTTCCATTAAGATATCTGCTTGGCTTTTGGCTGGTAAGACGGAAATGACTTCGGGTAGCCCTCCTTGACAAGTCCAATAATTCGCGAATGGATGTTCTGAGCCTATGCCGAACACATTCGATGCCTTCGGATGAGAATAGGGTACATTGGAAAGTAGGCTCGTGGACATTGAAAACGATGCGGATCTTTCACCAGGAGTAGGTGCCTGCCTGGGCGGTTCAACAATCTTGGTCGTGCCATTTCTTTTTGGCGGCTTCGTCATTCTCCGTGTATTGGTTAATGACCGAGCTGTTTCCCTGTGAATGACGTTAGTATCCTTTAAACAGAAGCTGCTGATGTTTATAGCTACTCAATGAGGTTTGCGACGTGAGCATATTTGCACTCCGTTTGTCTTTTGATGCCTTATACAGGACAATGAGGTCAATAAATGTATCTATACCTGGGCAAGTCATACGTACATGCTATGCAATGAGGTCGACCTCGATCACACTAAAATTAAGTCAATATAACTCTTGTTTGGTATAGGTAAATGAAGAATTGAATCGTTACGAACTAGTATTGCAAACGAAGGAAGGAGTTATCATAACATGCAAAATGAGTATACTATAAAGATGCGATCTCTTCATCAAAATTAGGAGGTATAGTAGCTTTTTAAGCAACTTTGCTCGACTTGAAAGAGAAGTCAATTATTCCTCCACGGGCCAAGGACCGAACATTGGAATTGCTTGAAATCAACCTTTATACCATGATTTCGAGATCTGAATTACTAAGTACATTTCAACAATGAAATTATACTCAATATGTGCCTTCGAAGATAGCAAATTTAACACCATCCTACACAATGAATTTGTAGGATATAATAATATAGACAATGATGCTCCGTAAAAGGAACAACATGTTCCGGGTAAGGTGTCAATATAATTGTGTATTTGAGCAACTCTGCTCAAAAAGCTAACCATAGAAACATTCTAAATCAATGGAAATGCTAAGACAAAATAGAAAATAGATTGAAATGAATTGAATCTCAACACACCTTTGTCTTTCTTTCCACACATTCTGCACATGATAAAGTAGGTTTGTTCCTCTTTTGTTTCTTCTTCTGGTGTTCTGATGTCGATGAGCCAGCTTCCTGATCAATTGGACTTGTAACTGTTGATGCACTAAAAGTTGTATTTGATACTGTAGGGGATGTGGTTGAAGTGGGTGAATATGATGAAGATGTAGGTGTAGGTGTAGGTGTGTGAGTATTGGGAATAGAACTAGTAGGAACAGGAGAAATAGTAACATTGGAAGTAATATGGGAGTTGTTATACAACAATACTGGAGGTTGGGATGATTGACCAATGAATCTGGATTGTTGATTGTCCATAATGCTTGCTGGTCTGGGTCGGTAATAAAAAGTTGAGTTTTAGAATTTAATAGTAGATACTATGTAGAGTGAGTGGAGTGGTAACGTGGGTTTAGTTGATGGAAATAAAATTTAATTGTGAGATGTGATCGTCGGGAATATTGGGAATATTGAAAGAAGTAATAACTTAAATGTCAGTAGTGTCAGCAATTGAGGTTAGACCACCACAAGGAGTTTAATCTACGAACTTAAAAAGCGGGGAAAGCAAAGAGGAGGAGTAAAAGAAGAAAAAGTATTGCGATCACGTGATTGTATCTCTCAACATGTTAAAATGGCGATGGTAAAGGTAAAGGTAAAAAAGAATTGAAAGAAATTCGGATGAAAGAAAAAGAAGAGTTTTTCATAGGAGGAGATGAAATGAATATAATGGGAATAGAGGAAGAAACCGGGTATATATACTTGTATATAATACATATAAGTTTTTAACTTTTGATTTACAGATTTACTATATATATAGTCATATATCATCAGCCCGTCACCAGTTGATTTTACTTGTATTGACTGATTTGCCAATAGTTGATAGTACTATATATTAAAATCTAGACAGAATGATTACCTAGGTAAACTGTAGCTAAAAGGTTGATTGAGTCTCAACAAGTACAAGTAAAACTACCTACTAGTAGTAGGGACCTAGGTAAATAGGTAGTTGAATTGTTTTAACCTTTTCATCGTCTCAAACTCTTTGTACTTATTATCATCATTCATCAGCCATCATCCATCTCCTTTTCTCTCTCCTCCACCTCCTCTCCTACCCCAGCATATTCCCCACCTTCCGAAACTCTCTTCTTCACCGTAGCTCTTTCCAAAACTAGTAACCCCACCACAGCTATCCCCAGCACAAAGGCAACTTTCATCCACCAAAACGTCAATTTCCAATACTTGTGCATCCAATCTGCGAGCCATTGAACCACGGGCGTTACTATCATCGTCCTTTCTCCCTCTAGGTCCGGATTTATTGTTATGAGTAATGCCAGCAAGGCGCAGAGGCTTAAAGTCAAGATAAATGCGATGTAGATCTGCAAAACTGCGAGCAATATCGCGATATTTTTGGTGGTTTTGAGGACTTCGAAACCTGCAGCCACAAGAGGTTTTATTTGGTCGACGGCAGGCTGTACTTGGTCGAGGGCGAAGGAAATCTCTTTGCTGAAGGGAATGCCCATTCTGATTACCTGTTGGAAGTCGTTGTTACTGATAAAGATGTGGTTGGATATGATGGGGATGCAGGATTTAAACACGCCGATTTTCAGGGGGTCTTATTTCAATACCCAGATGCTGCTTGGCTCAACTTGCTGAACGATGAACATATAGATTTTGAAATGGCTCAATGTAATTCTATGAATATATTTTATTGCACCCATGCTCAAGTGATGTCAGTGAGAGAGGGGAGGCATGGCCAATCACCAGTAAGAGTGAGATCACAAAAAGCAGGAATAGCCACTCTTCTTGACAGCTCTGGATTGGCTCAAATGGTAACACAATCGCCATCGAGTCTGGAAATAGAAAGTCACCTACATAATCACATCACGCTTTATAAGACGTTCATTCTCACAATTAAGATTGACTATACAAATACACCGATAAACAATCTCCCTGGTATTGAAATGAATCCACTATGGAACCCACCGGCAAATCCCCCTAAGTTCTCGTTATGTCAAAACCAACTATTGTCATGGTACCCAGTGCTTGGCTTCAACCCGATATATATTCCAAAGTCGCTACACTTCCTTCTAAATATGACCGCCTAACTATTTGCTTGCCTCTGGGCTACACCACCCCATGAGAGTTTCGAGATTGCCTTCTTTAGCTAGTACCTGAAGGAAGACAAGGAGATCATTCTCGTTGTCCACTCGTACACTGGGCTCCCAGGCGGCGAGGCTCCAAGAGGTCTTGGATTGAGAGAACGACAGGTGAAGGGGCTGCAGGGAGGCTTACTGTAATCAGATATGTCGTTATCAACGGGTTTGCATTGCCACAAGATTACCAAACTGCAGTCAAGGGGGATTATTCCCAAATGGGTGAATATAGATATCGAAGTTCGACTCGTGAATTCCTTGTTTCGAGACGCAATCATCGTCTCGGATCAAGGCGATATGTTTACACCCATCACCCGAGTCTACCTTTTTTTTTCATTCGAATGGTGTTTCCACAGTCCTGTTCTCCCAAAAGATGCAAAGAAAATGCTATCCAATGATATTTCGCCTGAGGGAGGGGATAAAATGGCTGCAACACTGATCCCGCACAGTCTTGGCGTATACCACAGCACGGCAACCTATGCGGCCCGGAAGGATATTCCATTCACTTATCTCGCAGGTGATCTTAACCAGACATTTTTTTCAGCCAGCAATGGTGGAGATGATGTTCAAAGCTGCTCAGCTGATGCAGCCTCACGCATTTGATGTTGTCAAGCATTGTGAAGAAGGTCATTGTATCATGGTTAGCTACCCCGAATGGACTGCGAACATATTACGACGAGGTGCAGGAGAGGAGGTTTGAAGGTGAAGGTAACTTGGAGCAGGAAAGATTTGTGTTAGGACTCACTTTCTGCGGTAGCACCGGCCATGAGAACATATGAAAGCTCGAGAGGATTTATTTGTAATTGACAATGCATATTATAAAAACCATGAAAGATACTTTCAGCCTGGACCCAATTAACGACTGACAGTGATTGGATACACTTCTATGATGTTGTCAGGAAAAGAAAGCCTTCCATACTTAAGAACCTCCTCCATTGGATCCTATCTTGTGTGAAGAGAGCATTTGAAGCATATGCTTTATGCATATGAGACAAGCAAGTTTGTTGGCAGCACAGGGTTAAGATTAGGAGAATATATTATAATCCCCGGTGAAGCATCTGCGCCTCCAACGTTTCCCAATAGGAAACGAGTGCAACATAGAGGCCACCAACATAGTGAGAGGCGAAGATTAGGTACCGACTTTCGGGGTCATTCACTACAAACCTTGGTCACGAAGTAACAAAAAGCATATCATCTTTCCAAGCTCCAGATGAAAACGTAGAATGAGAAACATAATTGATGCCTCCACAACAAAAAATATTATTCACAAACCCTACAACATAAAAGGCGTTCTATTCCTGAAAGAATGGAGTACCTGAAAATTAAGAGTCTTGAATTCTTGTGATATAGGTAAGCTAACATCAACTTTTTATACTCAATACCTGATTCATCATGCCACAAAGCAAAGTAACCCATCCACTCCCCAAAACGCCATGCATAATTGCATCATAACTTTGTAGGATCGTAGAGGGTATTCTAACGACTCTGTGTTTTTCCCATGCCTCGTTTGCCAGAAAACTAGTTTTGTGCACGTTAGTTTTGTTGAAAAGACTATGGGGATAAAAGGGTCTTGAGAGACGGGTAAGAAGAGAACGTACCAAATGTTTAGGCATCGCAGCAGGTACATGCCTATCAGCTTCACCCTGTCTTGCCATTCTGTTCATCTTTCTCTGACTGAGCTTCTGAGCTCGCTCGGCCTTCGTTCTGGAAACCTCATTTGTGACACCATCATCTCTTCTGTTGCTTTGACTTCTGGCCCTGCTCTTGGCACGCATCTTGGCCTCATATCCAGGATCGTCAATATCCATAGCATCCTCTGTATTGGCACGACTGCGTGCCACACTGCGACCTCGTGATTGCGATCGTGCACGAGCTACAATCGACGTAGTATCGTGACCAAGAGAGTCGAGGTGGTCTTCCATCTCCGACAACTTCTTACGCGTAGCAGAGCGAGGAATGATAGCACGGTTCTTGAGGGATTTCTTCATCTTGGCCTCGTTCTTGAGAAGTTCACGTTTCTCCCGGATGAGATCGGCTTTCATACGTATTTCGGCATCCTCGGCATCCTCAAGATCTTCGTCAGAGTCATAGTAACCCTCCGCTTCGAGTTTTTCTTCTTCTTCCTCCAGAGCAGCCAACTTAGCTTCAATATCTGGGTCCACGAAGTCGTATACGTTCTTTCCGTCGAAGATTTCAGGAATCTTGTCGTGCTTCCATTCATCATTCTCGAGCATGTATTTATCCTTCAAATCCACGTTGTAAACCCCGGCTCCACCTTGCTCCTCTTCGATGTCACGAGCAAGTGTAATGCGCTCTGGATCATTCTTGTCGTATTTCTTCTTGTTCAGAGCAGCTTCAGGTATGAATGCTTCCCGAACTATGCCATCCATGGGTCTTGCAACGTGGATTCTGGCAAGAACATCACCCAATCTTCCACCAACGGCTCCACTGCTGCTGTTCGTACCTGCCTTCAGCTTTTGCGCAACACGATCCGCGATAAGGCGTTCACATGCAGCATTCTTCACTTCCTGGACACCTTCGGCGGTGGTACATGAAAGCTGCAGCATTTCAACATCTCCTGGTTTGAGGAGAGCTTGGAGTTGAGCCTGGGATTCCGGATCAAGGTCTTCAGGGCGTACAATATCGATCTTGTTGATGACTATGAAGACGAGTTTGTTGGCGAAAAGAGGCTTTATGCTCTGGAATAACTGCATTTGCGCTTGAACCGTGTAACCACACTGTTCAGATAAATCCATGAAATAGAGAATGGCAGATCTCAAGTGCGCAATGGCGGTGATAGATTGCATCTCAATTGTGTTCATCTCTTCCAAAGGATGATCAAGAATACCGGGAGTATCAATTGCTTGGAATCGCAGGTATTTATAATCGAAATGGCCAACGAACAAACTCTTGGTAGTGAAAGCATATGGTTGAACATCGACATCGGCTCTGGTGACGCTCTTCAAGAAACTAGATTTCCCAACATTGGGGTAACCACAGATCAGAAGTGTTCGTGTATTTGGGTCGATCGAAGGCAGACGACCCAGATGTTGTCGAACCTGGTCGAGGTACAGAAGAGGGTCTTTTAGTCTGCGGCATATAGTCGCCATTCGACCAAGTGCAGCACGCTTCAGCTGTTTGCATTGAAAGAGAGACTGTCCATATTTTAGGAGTCTCACGTAATCGCGAGAAACAATTTCAATTAAATGTTTTGCAGTAGATAATTGTCCTAAAGCAATTCGGAAATGGTCGGCATCGTACAGCGTGTTCAGCAGGTCCTTGTGGAATGGATGAATATCTTGTAGTCGTGGAAAGCCGTCCAAAATGAGAGAAAGTTTCTCAGAGAAAGTCTCTGCTGTAAACTTCACCTTGCGAGTATAGAATCCTAGAACATGTTAGCTATGACTCCCAAAAGAGCAAGTACGTGTATAATTAGAGAAGAACATGATGATACATACCTCGAATTCTGGTAATTGCGAATCCTGATCGAATTTGTGTAGGTAATCGTCGCTGTGTTCTACTCAATACGATATCGAGAAATTCCTGAGAAGTTGGAACAGGTTGAATATCCTTCCAAGTGGTCTTCATGATGGGCGAATATTATCGAAAAGAATACAGAATACAGAATACCGTTGGCAGATAATACAATATCTGGATCCAAATTAACAAAATTTTGAACTTCTCCAGCAATTCGAAGTTCTCTCTTGATAATTTGATAAAGATTTCAATAAATTTTTTTTTTAATCTACACCAAATTCTTTATCGCTAAGCGAGCTTTTTTTTTATTCACCCACACCACTTGCCCCACTGTATTTTTTCAAGAATTAAGGTCGTGCATAATGGGCTATAATTTCATAGAGGGGAGGACAGAAAAAGCCCCCCTCGCTCCTTCCCCTCGAAAAAAAAAAACTCTCATTCCTGTTGCACATCGTTGATCTAACAAGGGACCTCTTAAGAATTTAAAGACGAAATATTACCCTCAATAACTCTCAACACCAACATAATCATCATGTCTACTACAACTCTATCTCCTTACAAAGCCGAATTCCTTAAAGCTGCGATCGATGGCGGGGTACTCAAATTCGGAAGCTTTGAATTGAAGTCGAAACGAATCTCCCCATACTTTTTCAACGCTGGCGATTTCTATCGAGCAGATCTTCTACGAGCAATTGCTACAGCATATGCGAAAACCATCATTGAGACACAAGAGACATCTTCTTTGGATTTCGATATTCTGTTCGGTCCAGCTTATAAGGGTATTCCGCTTGCCACTGCTACGGCCGACAAGTTGGCAGATCTCGATGCAAAATACAACTCAATATGTTATTCGTTCGATAGGAAGGAGGCTAAGGATCATGGAGAAGGTGGAAATATAGTTGGAGCACCACTGAAGGGAAAGCGGGTTCTGATTGTGGACGACGTTGTGACGGCGGGCACTGCAAAGAGGGAAGCCATAGATAAGATTCGCAAGGAAGGTGGTATCGTCGCTGGTATCATCGTCGCATTGGACCGCATGGAGAAGCTACCCGCACCGAATGGTGATGACAGCACACCTATGCCAAGTGCCATCGGCGAGATCAGGAAAGAATACGGTATTCCGATTTTGTCAATCTTGACCCTTGACGATATCATTAAAGGTCTCAAAGGCACCGCATCTGAACAAGATCTAAAGAACATGGAAGAGTACAGGGCCAAGTATAAGGCGAGTGATTAATAGACTCACTACCCACTCGCTCAGGGCCATATATCTCAATTCAGCAAATATACCACGGCGCCCAGTCTTGCAATACGCATCTACCTACTTATTTCGGGCTACAGCGGAAAGGAGTAACTGTGAAACCAAACATATAGTGCTGGTACACCTCATTAACCATATGCTGTGCGACGCTCAATAGGCTTCATTTCAAAGGTCTGTGAGGTCAATCAGTTCTTGCTAGTGAATACCCAGAATAATTGCTTGACTTACCATATCATACCAACCACCTCCACCAAATTCAGCTTTACTTTTGCCTTCCTCCGTGAAACCGAGTTTCTTATAGTACCCAACTTTATGCTGAGATGATTGTCAGCATGAGAAGCATCGAGTACATACGTGAAGAATTCGGTATAGATGCAGGCTAACTCACTTCGTGTGCAATTAAAGCTAGCCGATCAGCAATTCCTGCACCATTCATCTGTTGCATGTATGCCATCATGAGTACCCGTCCAATTCCTCGATTTTGGTATGAAGGCAAAACCGCAACGGAATGCAGAACTATTGTTCGACCGTCCTCTTGATGACCAAGGTTTGAAGGTGGAGGCTTTTCCGCATCCCAACCTTCCGGGACACTCATAGATGCGTCTGTTGCCGTCAAGTCATGTGTCTTAGCAGCAATGACATGACCGAGGAGGACACTAATAGCCCCATTCTCTCGATTTGTTTCAACCCGATGACCAGAAGCAAAGGTCTCGGCTTTGGTATCGGAACCAGGTATAATAGTACAAAATATGCCTAAACATAGCTCACCACATCTTGTAAGTCTGTATCTAAGCTATTTGAGAGTTAGTTATGCGAAAATCACCAATACACCTATTGAAATGAATAAGCAACCTTTTCTCTCGTTGCTCTTTCGGCTGGGTTCGGAAAAGCGGCGTTTTCAAGCACCAATACGGATTCTAAGTCGGAGATGGTAAGCGGGCGAGTATATGGATGAATGTCCTGATGAAACTTGGGATGTGAACGAAAGTTCTTCAATTGTTGGTCCTCGGGTATAATGACAAAACTCCTCTGGGAGTCACCTTGTTGATCATCCTGCCGTGGTGTGACTGGGTTTGGACTTTCAGACATTATAGGTGATTGTGAATCTTCGCGTTGCTCCATATTAGAAGACATGATGAAGATAAGGCTCTAAATTCCGAAATAGAATAAAGGAAAGGAATGGACAATGATTCAGCCTTTCCAAAATGGACGAAACTTATGCAAGCTTTAATTCGAAGCGAATTTAGATGACTGGTCAATTGATCAAGGATACGAGTACTTTGTAGGTAGGTAGGGGAGGTATGTATCAAGGATCTTCCGTAGGTTTGTTGTATGTATTACTCGGTATCCAGATTGAGTTGATTGATTGACCTTGATGTAATGAATAATGTAATGTGGTGAAATGGGATGGGATGGGATGAATTATTCTCCTAATTAACAATCTTATCAGCATGTGAGAGAGGAAACAGAAATGATTGAGAAAAATGACAGCAACAAAAACAACAACAACAACATTAATAAGAATAACCTATTAATGAGGTTTGTTTGTGTCACAATACTACAAATGTTAGAGAAAGGAAAGGGAAATGAAGATAGGTCATGGCGGGAGGATTAATGGAATGAGATGATTGGATGGATTTTTAGAATTGCTAAGTTTTCTTTCTTTTTTTCAATAATGCAGCCTTGTCAAGTCAAAATGGATCATGGATCATGTGTGATTTAAATCCACTTGGGTGTATTATATAGATGATAAATGGAAGATGTTAAGTACTAGGTATACCAATTTCACGCATTTGGAAGGTAAGTTTATATTACCTAGGTATTTTATAGAGGGGAACAGCTGCAGTACCTAGGTAAGTAGTGAAGGAAGGTATTGGAGGGGAAAAGCCAATATTTTCTCTCCCTTCCTTCCTTCCTTCCTTCCCTTTCATCAAATTCCATTTCCCATCCACTTTTCCCCATTCTTTTCCAAGTCCGCTTTCTTCTATTTCAATACAAGTTCATACCTCCATAATAATGGTACTGTACGAAACATCAAAGGTACACTCTACTCTGGTTTAGAACTATTTATATCAACATCCAGAACTGCTACCCCGCTTATTGATCGGCAAATATCAATTGACTGACGTGGATTTCCATCTGAGAGTTTATGGACGGGGACGGGGACGGGGTATCAAGGTAGACAGATGTGAATGACGAATAACATTGCGACTGCCCTTGATTACTATCAAAAGGTACTGCAATGTACTTACTGTATTGTACTGTACCAAAAATTAGGTAGCAAAGTAAGCACGTAAGGTAGTTCCCTATTACTACTGTACCTACCAAGCTTGCAATCGAGGAGCTGAAGTTGAAGCTGAAGGCAAAATGTAATACGGTAGTAAACAATATAGAAATAACTTGTAGAAGGTAAATATAAATGTACTTGTTGTATTTTACTTTGTACCTACCTACTTACAATTTATATAAATATCAAATATAATTACTGCCTAGTCGTAGTACCTAGGTAGGTAGGTAGGTACTGTACATAGTAATTACAGTACAAGTTACTTTTATACTCTCTTTATCTCTATTTTTACCAATATTTCCCGCCAATCCCGCTTCAACTTATGGTGATCACTGCAGCCCGTCCCCGTCATACTGTCTCAACAAGCTCTGGTAAAAAAAAATAATAAATAATAAATAATAAAAAATAAAAAAATAAAAATAAACCCCTCTACTACCTAGGTATTTCCTACTGTACTCTAAAAGATATCTCTAAAAGATATCTCGAAACTAAACATTAACTTTCTTCCTATCTCTTTTATATTCATTCAACTTAATGAAACAATACCCATTTTATTTCGCTGCAGCGTTTTCTAATTCTTTAGATTTGCCAAACTTCTTTTTCCACAATATAGTACTTACCTTCTCTTCGATTTCGTAACACATATATCTATTCAAAATGTATGTTTCTCAAATGACGATGAGTCTCTTGGCCTTAGCTTTCAATCCTTCCCTCCAGCTTTGATTATACCAATAACAATAGTAGCTGATTTATATATATACAGGCGCATCACCTTAACCATCAACGCACCGACCCATGATGATTCTGATCTCATATCCCTCGAGATACCTCAAGATACCACAGTAGGAACTCTGAAGGAATCGGTACAAGCTGAATCTCGAATTCCCAAAACCTCGCAACACCTCTACCATAATGGGCAATTACTCAATGATGATGCAAAGACTATGGAGCAGCTAAATATTGGTGATGGAGAAATGTTAGCATTGCACGTTCGAGATATTTCCGCACGTCAACGGGCCCAGCAATCTCGTCCTCAAGCAAATCAACCCCAGGCCAGAGCGCAGGCACAACCAGATCCCGAAACCCTTCGTTTGCAGCTCTTAGGCAACCCGGAGTTAAGACAACAAGCTCTTAGTCAACGACCGGAATTTGCAGATGTGATTGACAGCCCCGAACGCTTTGCGGAGACCCTTCATCGAATGCAAAATCAGGAGAGAGAGGCAGAAGCCAGGCGAAGACAGCACATCGCGGATTTAAATGCGGATCCCTTCAATATTGAGGCGCAGACGAGAATTGCGGAAATGATACGTGAGGAGCGAGTTCAGGAAAACTTACAAAACGCCAT
>JWJA01004853.1:0-29958 GCA_000812885.1 Lanzia echinophila
ATAGTTCCTAGCATGTTAATTCCAATATTTGTACCTCCTGGTACAAAATGACCAAGGATTGTATCGCCCCCAGGTGGTACAACATGTTCTCTGAGAGAAGTGATTCGTGGAAATATTCGTAAACCTTCTTTGATGCATGCTTGCAGGTATGGCAATGCCAAAGCTTCTTGGTATGTAATTGGAGTTGAGATCTTGCCTGATGCCATCGCAACCGCAATCTCGACCGCCAAATGTGCATATATGCGCGGGCATGTAACGATGTGCAAAAGGGTGCCGCGAAGAGAACTAGCAGTCGTGTCTGAGCCAGCGAAACTGCGTCAAAGACATATTAGGAGTCTATTCATTTTCGTTCTGGGTTTAAATGTAGACAGCTTACAGCGAAATAGTTATCTCGGACTCGAGTTGTTCCCGCGGAATTCCATGCTTGAGAAATGAACTAAGAATATCATGTCGCTTGGTCGGGTTGGGACTGAATCGTTCGTTTACAACTTTACGGGAGATCTGCGGAATATATCAATACTGAAAGGGTTGGGATAATAATTGACGGACGCGTGTCCATATCAAGCTGGACTTCAAGGGTACATACGCCAATTATTTTCCCAAGCCCAGTCTCGTCCGTGGCTTGAGGAAGAAGTGTTCTTTTGATGAAGGGAATGCGGGTTATGGCTACGACAAGTGTGTTCAACTCAATGATAACAGAAAAGTTTTCAACAATTGGTAGGCGTGATTCGAGCGTTTAAATGAAACCATATACGTCAGTGTGCGACTTCAAGAATCCGAACGGCTTTCCGAAACAAAGGTGAAAATTATATCAGTGGTCAAATACTGCGCACTGCGAGCCATATCATATTTGATGGTGCCTTGGTTCGAGGAAAGCCCATGGTGTCCAATATACGAAATCCATTCCTCAACACGCTCATCGATTGTAGGCTCCAAGCTCGCGATATCATTTCCGGCGTACTTCCATACATCAGGTAGCTAGAGGTCTTAGTGAGTTAGAATCATGACTCTTACGCCTGCTGCCATCTGGTGTCGTAAGATACGGTGTTTTCGTTCATCTCTTTCCGTCATCAAGTTGGCTCGGTGGGATCAATTCTCAGAGCGTCATACCAAGGTCCACGGGTATATTGTGTGCTATGACTAAGAATATGCCTTATCGTATCTAGGTCGCTGACGAGGAGATGCTTAGGTCCGATACGTGCTAGTGACCCTGAGCTGTGTTAGCAACGGAGAGCTAACCTTGACCCTCATGCATACCATATCGCTGGTTGACTTTGATATATGTGTTGGCAGAGTTTTCAAACCAACTGCAGACCAACCTGAGAACAACCGGAGACCAACCGGAAGCTTCATCACCGAGTAGAGGGGTAGCCTCACCGTAATACTCTCTACATTATGATTCGACTGCAGTAATGCATAACCATTCGCTGATCATTCACTTACCGTATCCCGCAAAGTAACATGGAATATAAGTGTCCTACCCCCAAAAGCTCATCGCACGTGGCAAACAATTGCATCGGACCGACTGAAATTTTCAAACACGCAACAATCATGAGGTTGTTCTTCATTAAATTCACTCTTTTCTTCATTCAAGTTGCTTTTTCCGCAATTTTGCAACTTGATGGAACAGCTTCAGAGGTCATCAGATACCGAGATACGACATTTAATATGACGAAATTACAAGATACTGTGAGTGGTTATCCGCCTCCAACGAATGTCTGACGTCAATTGATTTTATCCACAGTGCATTGCTTTATCGTCCTTGTTAGGAAACAAGATATCCCTTCCAGAGAGCTCGACCTACTACGCCGCAGAGAACTCTTATTTTTCTGCACAGGAGCAACAGCTATCACCAGCATGCATGGTAGCACCTACCTCAAGTGCTGATGTTGCGGAAATTGTCAAGACCCTGGTAAAATACCAACAGAAGTTTGCCGTCCGAAGTGGGGGGCATACTCTCAATGCTGGTGCTGCGAACATTGATGCAGGTGTTACGATCAATCTTAGATCCATGAATAATGTTGCAGTGAACAAAGCAAAGGCGTTGGTATCTGTTGGTGCTGGAGCAAAATGGGGCGAGGTCTACCCAGTGCTTGATGCGATGAAGTTAGCCACTTCTGGTGGAAGAGTAGCTGATGTTGGGGTTGGAGGTTTAACAACGGGAGGTAAGGCAAGAGATTATACAGTATCATAACAATGCTAAGACACTATTCAGGGGGTATTTCATATTTTAGCGCCAGAGAAGGGCTCGTCTGTGCTAATGTCGAAAACTTCGAGGTCGTTCTTGCTGATGGAACTATCATCAATGCCAATCAAGCGGAGAATGAAGACCTCTGGATTGCTCTTAAAGGTGGATCCAACAACTTCGGTATAGTTACACGCTTCGACATCCGCACCTTTCAACAAGATGAGTTCTATGGAGGTGTGATTGTGTCTGACATTTCGACCATCGATGTTCAGCTCAAAGGGTTCATCAACCTTTTGGATAATTTCGATCCGTATGCAGCAATCATAATGAGTATTTCTTGGAATCAAACAAGGGGCAGCTTTTCAGTCTTCAGTAACCTCGAGTATACGCAAAATGACACCAACCCAGATGTGCTCCAGCCATTCCTTCAGGCTCAGCCTCAATACCTGAATACGATGCGGGTGTCCAACCTTACCGATTTTGCGGTAGAAGCCTCTCGATACGCTGCGCCTGGTCTACGGTAAGCATTGTTTGATCTATGTCTCATCGATCCGGTCTAAGTGAACAAAGCTGATGATTCTAGAAACCAATTTGCCACGACAACATTTGGCGGGTCCTTGGAGATGCTCACAACAGTATATCAGATATGGAATGCTAGTATTTCCTCAATATCCTCAATTACTGGCGTGAACTGGGCGATGACAATTCAGCCTTTCCCGACGGCATTTGTTACCAAAAGCTCAGAGTTAGGTGGCGATTCACTTGGACTATCGACTTCTTCAGGACCACTTACTCTGTTCCTCATATCGTATAGTTGGTCAGACTCGGCGGATGACGCGAAAGCTACTTCGGCTGCACAGAAACTGATTGCGGAGATTGATGCGGCTACGAAGAGCGCAGGTTGTTATGAAGAGTTCAAATATTTGAACTACGCTGCATACTGGCAGAATCCTATCCTCGGATATGGGGAGGAAAGCGTGAAGAATCTGAAGCAAGCCAGCAAGAAGTACGACCCAACAGGCGTGTTCCAGGACCTGTGTCCAGGTGGCTTCAAGGTCTCTAGTTGTTGAACTAATGTTGCGGGTAGTCATGGTAGATCGTAGTATGATAACATTTTATGGCAAATACCTTCTTTTTCGGTGAAAGCTTTCGCAGGCTCAAACGAATTGTGTATGCCGATACTATTCTGATGCTTTGAGTGTCATGTCAAAGCCCATTCTTCTGGTTGTAGGAGGCCCGACATGAATTGTATTGATGAGTTGGTCTAACAAATGATACCAGGTAAATTCAAGATCAATGGTGCATCAAATCGCTCGTTATACATAGGACTTTGAACTTGAGTTTACTAACTGAGGTTTGAGCAACGTATTGTTCAAAATCGGAAATGCATGGTCATCGCCTGACTTGAATATGTTGGTATCACCTTGGTGGTGATTGCACAAAAGTAATAAGAAACAAAATAACAGGTTTAATGGATTTTGGTGTAGATATAGAAGGAAAGCAAAGCTAGTTACAAAGTGAGGATATAAATTCCCATGCCGGCGTTTACGGTAGCGCCACGTGCTACAGAAAAGTGTACCAACAGAATATGATGTGGATTGTTATGGCTACCCTTCGGGGGAGCTAGATGCTTGGTTTCATTGGGTTTTGTTGGAGATCCTGACGTAGAAGTTGCCATCTGGATCTATGGCGGTCAATGCTGGCTTCTTTGAGATCCCAGGGACTTTCAATTGATTTTCATCCCCATTTGGCCCTATAGGCAAGATCTCGAATTTATCAAGGACGATGGCAATAAATAGGCAAAGTTCTTGTTGCGCAATCACTCTCCCCGGGCAACATGTTTGTCCGCCACCAAAAGGGAAATAACCTTTCTTTTTTGCGAGACTTTTGTCTCTTAGCAAATCGATGGGCATCGAAACGCATCGCATGTGGCCCAATGATANCCTGCGNTANATGNANGANACGGANNGGNCCCANAACGNGATCGCCGGGGNATANGGTTTTANAGCCGACGACAGTGGAAATAGCCACACAACGGATCACTGTTGCAGTGTTGTAGAGACGTAGAGATTCGTTCCATACAGCGGTGAGCGTTGGTGAGCTCTTTGTAAGAGCGTCAATGGAGAAAGTATTATCGGATGAACGGGCTTGTGAGACTTCATCCATAACAGCCGCCTTTAAAACAGGATCAGTCAAGATGTGTGTCAATGTCCAGAATAAAATTCGAAATGTATTGAGATTTACTCTATTGAGTTGTCAGTAGTATTCTTTCCAAATCCAGAATGGAAATGATGTAAACATACCCCCAGAGCATGATTAAACTAATGGATGCGACTTCCTCCAGTTTTAGTCCTAGCTGCTGCTGCTCCGATTGCATTCGTTCGAAAAGCCAGCTCAAATGTGGTCTTTGACTCGGGTCTAATGAATAGTATTGTGCGAAAACATCCATCAATTTGTGACGGGCTTTTTCCATGTCTCGAGACAGGAATGGGGGATGTTGGTAGGTGACTTCCCAGCTTTTTTCTTCCCATTAAATATAATGCTGCAGAAAGTCTGCCTCTAAGTCAAACAATTCTTTTCCAAGAAATGCCTTCGTTCCAGTCTCGACTAGAGTTAACCGGCACCAATTGTACAAGCTTACTATCTTAGCTTCGGGTTCTGATTTGAGTACAACTTTTGACGAAGAAGGAAACGATTGAAGGCTGTCTGCGATATACCCAAGAAAAATCTCTGATATGGCGTTCATTCTTTCGCCTGGGCCGATCTGTTCTCTAATCCAATCCTCCTGGATGTTGATGTAACGCTTTTTCTGTACATTATCGGAAACAAAATGCGGCTCAGCGTCTTTCGAGCCACAAAAATACTTTGCTGGATTGTCTTCAAACATCTTGTAAAATAATTGCTTCGGGACCCCAATTCCGGTGAATGATGTCTGAATAAAGTAATCGAGGTCAGGGCCTTTGAGTCTTTCCATACCGTTACGGCATCTTCAGAGTCGCGAATAATAATGCGTCGAGAACCGCCGACGACGAGTGCAAATAGTGTGGTACCGGGAAAGTGCTTACTTTGCACAGCTGTCAAATTTGTGTCGCATCGTTGCTCGCAACTTCAAATCTGCATAAAAAGCAACACCGTGGCGGTCTTCTGCAACGCTGCCATAAACTAAACCAACATTTCAAAGTAGACTCTTCGGCAGTTAATGATGAAATACTGGTAGTTCGCTATTAAAAATACGGCACCAGTGAATTGAATGGCGCTGAAATAACTCTGGCTTACAAGCTGATACAATTTCAGTGAGCCGATTGGTAAGAGCGACAGGGGGTACCAAGTACATCTATGGGTGCAGAACCAGTTCAGTGGTGCACTATTTATTTATGCACCTGACATGCATGCAGTAACACGCTTTCATCCCCAACAAGTTGGTGTAAGAAAGAAGATGTATCTGCGCAAATGTTTTCTTAACCGAGACCCTCCTCAATGCAAGAAGCAACACGTCCAAGTTTACCCAAGTCTAACAAAACTATGGCCTCCAAAAAACCCGAAGTCGAAGAACAAACAAAAGACGAAGTTGTGAGGCTTACGAGTGGTCGCAAAGTAGCTCCAGAAATATCGACTATTCAAGCAACTGTCCCGAAGACATACCCTGGACCTCTCGCATTCGGCCTCCTACTGCCCGGAGTCTGCCTTGCCGCTTTCGTGGTAGCTTTAGATCGATCCATTGTGGCGACTGCCATTCCCCGCATCACAGACAAATTCAAATCACCCGGATTGGTATGGCTCCGCATACCTTTTGACATCGTGTGCATTTCAACCTCTCTTTGGGCGAGTATACGTTCATTTCAGTTGCCGCAATTCATATCTAATAGCACTTGCGCTCTTTGAACTTGGGAGTCTAGTTTCAGGTATTGCGCCATCATCTACGGCTTTAATTGTGGGACGAGCAATTGCTGGGGTTGGAGGGGCGGGTGTTTTGGCGGGAAACTTGAATATTATTTCTTTGAGTTCTCCTCTGGAGAAGAGAGCTCTTTACATTGGTTTGGTTGGATCTATGTATGTAGTAACCGGAGATTATTCCATCGTTTCTGAAGTTGAGATGGCTGACCAGATCCTGCGCCTATGTAGCTTTGGTATTGGATCTGTTTGTGGACCTATACTCGGTGGGGCTCTCACAAGTCGTGTGTCATGGCGATGGTGCTTTTACATCAACCTCCCACTCGGCGCCGTTACACTCACTGCCGTAATTTTATTTTTCCACGCCGACACGCCAGCTAGAGAATCACAATCTGTCAGACAGAGAATACAGTATCTTGACATAGCTGGGAACATTCTGATCATCGCTGCCGTAATCATGCTATTGCTAGCCCTACAATGGGGCGGAGTTCAGTATCCTTGGAACAGTTCCAGAGTGGTTGGCCTTCTTGTGGGATTCGCTGCGACAACCATTTGCTTTTTGATCTGGCAATGGTATTATGGGACTGAGGCACTCCTCCCATTGAATATTCTGTCTCAGAGAACGATTGCGGCAATTATTGCATCGTCTTTTTTCTTATCCGGGGCCATTCTTGTCTATACTTACTACTTGCCGTATTGGTTTCAAGTTATTAGAAGCGCCTCACCTCTCAGATCTGGAGTGGACACATTTCCTTACGTCGTCGGAAACTTCATTGCAGCTATAATAGCGGCTATCGTCGTCAACAAGACAGGATATTTTAATCCACCACTTCTGTTGGGTCCGATAGTCGCCACAATTGGAGCCGGGTTACTATATACTTTGCAGGTAGATACATCAACAGGTAAATGGGTGGGGTTTGAGATATTGGGCGCGGTAGGTGTTGGTATCGCGGTGCAGCAATACTTTCTTGCCATACAAGCTATTCTCCCCGAAGCAGAGATACCTATTGGTACTGCATTTGTACTATTTGCACAGAATTTATCAGGCGCAATTTTTGTTTCGGTAGGGATGACTATCATTAGAAACAAACTTTCGAGTGGCCTTATGAAACCGCAGTTTTCTGGGGTAGACATTTCCATTATTCTCAATGCCGGAGCTACTCAAATCAAAGGACTAGTTAGCCCAGATCAACTTGAGCCACTTTTGAAGCTTTATAATAGTGCGTTGCAAGACGTATTCATTATGGCGGTACCACTGATTATATCGGCTTTGATATGCGCATTGCCAATGGAATGGAAGAGCTTGAAAAAGGAGGTAGTCGACGATAGTCGCTGATAATGGAATGGCCGACACTGTGTATCTTCTGGGCTTCTGACTCATCGATGATCTGTTGGTACGGTACTACGGCTAGGGCTGCCCTGCCTCTTTGGCTAGTAACCTGCCCGCTACCACTTTAATATATCCCCCATATCTAGCCACCTTAGCTATCAGCCCTTCTAATATTCTGCATCAATAAATACTACAACTGAATGGTCTGTGAAAGAAATAGGCATAGGGAGATCAAGAAGATTCATTAATTAAGAACAATATAAGAGTGTAAGAACCACTGATTAAATACATTTGAGAGAACCCCTCTATAACAGTAAAGTGTTATATTGAATTGAAAGTAATCACCTATTTATTGCAATTCAAAAGTCTGCTTTTCCTGTTTTAATGCCATGAATCTCTCGGCTCGAGAAGCCGTGGGCCGTCCTGCCAACGATCCGATGGGAAAACCCCCGATTCCATCTCCAGGTTGATAATTCGCTTGGGGCGGCCCTGGCTTTGGTATAGTCCAAAAACCCCGTAACCCTGTGTAGATTGATAATTTGAATGGGACGTAAATTGCGCCACAATGTGCGCGGGTGGAGCTGGCGCTTGGTAAGGGTTGAAATGCTTAGCCTGAACTGTTCGCTGTTGCGAAGACCCGGTGGCAGGACTCGGGCCCCTAATACGCTTGTTCGGTGAGCTGTCCCCTGAATATATGGGACCAGGAGACCGGGGAGACTGGGGAGACCCGGGGTATTTGTATATCTTAAAGGAACCTGTTCTTCGGAGCTAGTTATGGAGACATCAACTCGAATTTTATCGCAAAAGGCTAAACAAGCAGACGTTCCAGGTGAGGTGCTTCACGAGAGGTCGACGTGGATGGGAAGTTGTGTAAGCGTGGAGAATAAATTTGTAATAACATGTGGAGTTGGTGGGATGAGAGTAAGAGGTGAGTGAAGTGGATAAAATGGCTGGAATCGGGGAAATGGTAAAAGTTTATTTTAGTGGGTGAGATGGGCGATATCAGTGAGATGAACAAGACAGATAGAAGCAGTGGAGAAGCGCATGGGGTGAATAAAAATTTGAACAATAGTGGTGGGTGGGAAGTGAATTTATGGTAATTTATAAGGACAAGGTGACCAAAGGTTGGATAGAAGTGGTGAAGTGTTTGTTTAATGCAAGAAATATAGGCGGTGTAAATATAAGTAGCGGAGGATGGGCCGTCAGGAAGGGGAGTAAGAAGTTGGGTATTGAATAAGAGCAGTAAAAAGTAGATTCTTAGTATGGGATAGAACGTGAATTTATATCATTTGCAATATCGTTTAGAAAACCCGAGTACCCATAATTTTGATGTCGGGAATCCAAAATCACCGTCACTTGACCACCATATAGCACCATGAACCTAATGAGAGCGACAGAGCGATGTTGAAGGCCCCACTTGAGTTGACGATTAGGAGCATGAGCCTCTTTGTGCGAAATCTCAAGTAAGTGGGCCACCCATTTATATCAAAACTAAGGATATTAGCATAATCTTGTGGCTAAACATTTGGAAAAGTCACACGGCAGTATGATGAACCAGATCAAAATAACGGAGCGAAGCTCAATTTGAAGCCTGAGCCAAGTGATGTAGAATTGAAAACCTCAGGTTGTACCTTCTAGGTACCTTCTCAACCTCAATATCCATAAATATCTTGCATGGAGAATTTGTCACATCGCCAAGACCCAACTCAAAAGTTGTGATCTTACAGTGTACCCTAAAATGAATGACTTCCATGCAATCCCACCAAATGAAGTGAATATCCCCAAGCCACCAATCATATCAAAACCTCTTCCTCTTTCACAGAAGCGATATCCAATTGAATCAATTGGGTAAATCGATGGCAATAGTACCTATCAATATTAGCCCCTCGCTTCACAAAGTAACTTTCCCATCTTCCATCACAGAGAACATACCAATCACCTAGAAGAACCACCACTTATTCTCCCTCTTCTTCTTATAACTCCCATAAGTTCCATACGTTCCATAAGACCCATAATCACCATACGCACCATACTCATTCGTCGTAGTCGTAGGCGTCGCCGTCGCCGTCGCACTCGTAGTCCAACTTGCAGAAACATCCAATCCACCTGCGAGAACACCCGTGCTCAGCACGGCAAGAGCGAGGATCTCACCGAGGAATTTCATGGTGTGCAGATTCGAGCGAATAAGTGACGAAAGAAGGAGATTCCGATTCGTGTTGAGATGTGGATTGCGATTGAGATGGATGGGATTGATAGTAGGGAAGAGGATGCAGTTGGAATGTAGAGAGACTGGGAATGGGACGCGAATATATATAGGCCCATAAGAAGAAGATCAGGAGTAGAGAGAGCAGGGTGCAGAAAAGGATGAGGAGGTTGGTGAGAGGGGTCGTGGAGTCGTACATCCTCGGCGTTGTTTGGAGTGATGATCGGCGGGGACGGGTATTGGGGGTACGGGAACGGCTGATGACATTCCTGGCTGGGGGGAAATGTGCGGGGTAATGCTTGAAGGTAATGGAGTTGCGGGTAGAGAGATCGAATGCATTTGAGATATAGTATGCAATATTACGATGACGGGTAAGCTTTTCGGGGGCAAAAGGCTTCTATCGGCTTTCGTACGATGGTTTTGATAGTACGAACCGGACACGGAATGATCTCCTGCAATCACTGCAAGGTGCGGATGACCATCACTTCGGTGTCTTTGCCTTACTTGTGAAGAGGCAAACGTCTCATCAGGAACCCCTTGAATTATGTCGTAATATACGTTTTGTGGGTTAGGATACATTCCTTGGCATAGCAATATTCCAAGAGGTTATACAGGAACACAAGCGTCTCAGAGGGAGTCACCGTGTTACGCGTCGGATATGAAGTGGAACGGCTATAGTTACGCAAATTTCCGGGGTGCAGTCGGAGATTTGCATGAGGATGTATATTCCAAATACTGTGAAGTACTGATATCTTACCGGGTGCTACTGGATGTCACTGTGGCCAAAACGTCCGAAGCAGTGAGTCTGAATAATAGTTTGCATTCATGAATCGCGAAAAACAAGCAAAAGGCCGATCTTTATACATGGGTACTAGAAGATAGAAATTGGAAATCCGGAATGCTATCAGGCAGTTGGTTGTTATTTCTTCTCACTGGTATGATGGTAATGGATTGATTGACACCCCGAGTTATAATACTAAGTGGTTGGTGATTGTAAGTACGACAGAAAATATATACTCATCGTTCAGCAATGTCGGTGATTTGATAATCACAATTCACATGTGAGCTACACCATGTCTATCAAACTGTCACCATCTCAGACCTCAATCATACTAGAGACATGGCGGAACATAACGCTCATTACCATCAAGTCACAAGAAATCTCCTTTTCCAAACACTCCAGATCCATTCCTCACGCACTCTACTCTTTCCTCTCTCCTCCTCTCCCCATCAACTTTCCAAATCCCCCAAAAACCAACTTCCGAATCCCTCAAAATGCGCACAAGACTCACCGACAAGATCTACGTCTTCGAAGAAATCCCCCAACAAGACTTTAGCCAAGAGCGTCCCCGCCCAGCATCCACATCTCACACCAGCCGCACTTCTCTCCTCAACGCCGAATACCAATACCAATATGCACATATCCATCCAGACGACGATGACGAAGGACTTTGGTCCCAAATTCTCCTCGTCTTAGTATTCTTCGTTTTCTTCGTTAGTATTTGCTTGATGGGTTTCTGGATCGGTGGTCATTGGGGTTCTTCTACCCAGGAGATATGCACGGCTTATATCTCGCAGTATTGTGTGTTTCTACATTTTCATCTACTTATTTATCCGCAAAGAAGAAAAAGACAGGCTAACTGAATTTACAGCACCCATATTAGAAGATCTCGATCTGCAATACACGACCATACCTTTCAACGGCTCGCTCTTCAAACCCACAGAATACCGCGCAGATGCCGGTCCGGAGGTTGACGCTCTCTGGCAAGATCTAGGGATTGATTATCGCGGAATCGTGGTTCCTGCAGAAGTGGCTGCCAAATCTGGAATCCAAGAAGATCAAGTGAAGATCAGTGAGAAATACGGAGGTGGATATCCTGCGAATGTGGAGGGATTACATCATTTGCATTGTTTGAATTTGTTGAGAAAGGGATTGTGGTATAATTTCGATTATTATCAGGAGAAAGGGGAAGGGGCTTTCAAGAATGATTTGCCTATTGTGAAGATGCATGTTTGTGAGTATTGCTCATTTGTTTTTGTGACTTGTGGGTGAAAAGAGAAACTGACGGGTTGGTAGCTCATTGTCTGGATATACTTCGTCAGCAATTGATGTGTACGGTTGATATCGGCGTTATGGGACAGGTTTGGATTCATCCGGATGCTCCAGAGGCATATGTCGATTTCAATACGAAGCACAAATGTCGGAATTTTGATGCAGTAAGAGCGTGGGCTAAGGAGCGACAAATGCCTGTGGATGTACCGGATGACTTTTTGCAGCCACCAAAGAATGGCGACGTGATATATTCAGAGTATCCTTGATTGAGGAGGGGGGTTTCTTACGGTCTATTGCTGGAACGTTGGACATATTGACAGTTGGGACACAAAAGTGAACGCCGTAGCCAATCGTTTTCGTCCGTTGGAAGAAAATCTAGTTTGCCAGATTGAACAATATTTAGAGAGATCAAGCATATATCTGAGACAAAAAGATGCATAAACGACTGCCAATTGAAAAAAAAAGAACATTTAACTAAACGAGTGACAGTACAAGTGAAAACCGATCTAAGTAAACGAATGATGAAACGTGCAAGTATAATTCCCGGATGAAAAGCAAAGCAGAAACCCAAAGACCAAAAATAACTAACGCCAAGCACCACCACATATAGAGATCCCTCTCCGTTCTACCTTTTTGCTCCTCGAGCCCTAGTCGCTAAAACTTCTTCAGAGCACCCCTAACCTGTATCTGAGAGCATATTTCATGATGTTAACATGACTGTCTTACAGTCTTGAGTGCAACATCTGAATCGTTATCCTGCTCCCCTTCCGTGTTTTTTCAAAACTGGCTCGAGCGCTTTGTGTCGTCGCTCCACCCTCTCCCTCTCCGTCTTATCCCTCTCTGCTTTCACCCTATCCTTCTCTGCTTGTACCCTCTCGTGCTCCGCTCTCTCAGCTTTCTTCCTAGCATCCTCCTGCTCTGCCATTTCTTTCCTCTCCATCGCCCTCGCCTCATTCTCCACCTTCTTCTCCGCCTTCTGCTGCTCTCTCTTCTTCTGCTTCCTCCCCCCCTTCTTCCTATCCTTTGCCGCCCTCTTCTCGCCCTCTTCCTCTTTCACCACCGCCCTTCTCTGTTTGGCCACCTCATCCATTTCCTTTCGTCGCTCCTGGGACAATTGACTCTTGAGTTGACTATCCTCCTTCTTCCTCATACTTCTTCCTTCCGATCCGCTTTCAGCTTCCGATCCGCTCCGATCTTCCTGCCTCGCCTTCCCCTTTCTATTTTCGGAGTTCTTTGCAAGTGTACGTTTGTCAGTTGCAGCAACCAATGTACTAATGCCAGCCGCCGCTTGCGCGGCACGACGTCGCTTGTCAGTAGCAGCAACCAATGTACTCATCGCCGCGGCCTTACTTTCCGAAGATTGACCATCGTCTTCATCCTTTATCTTATCAAGTTGCGTGCCCTTCCATTTAAGAGAAGTCCCTCTAGAACTCTCTGGTTGCCGGTTACTGTGGCCTTCCTTCGTCGCACCCTCAAGCCTTTCTCTCTGGGCTATCAAATGCGCTTTCGCCTTCAACCTTTCGAGTCCACTATCCAAATCTACTGCCATTGCTTGTGTTCCGGCTGTTTTAACTTCCTTCTCCTCGACTTTCTGTCCCCTACTCCCTTTGGATAATATGGCTGTGACATTTAGTTTTTTGCGCCCGTTTTTCGATGAGTCTGCGTCAGAAGGGCCACCCATGGTTTAGCGAAAGGTTTTCAGTGGTGGCTGATGATATGGACAGAATAAAATGGTAAGAGCATCGATGAGAAAGGTATGGGTCACAAGTGGTAAATGAAGTTTTAATTGTGTGCATTAAGTGATGAACCTGTACTCTTTAATAGGAACAAGAAGGGTATTAAACATCCCAACGCAAGGGTTTTCTGTTGGCTGACTTCATATGATGACCCCGTGATGGGTAGTTCGTTGTTGGTGCGAATGATATGAGTCTTCATGAACCATGATGCTGAGGTCCAGATATCGGCCTACTCATCCATTTTGACCGTAGGATGGCGGATAGATTGTTCATTCCAGTAAGCAAAAATCTGCCTGGCGGTTAGATGCTTTTAATATCCAATTGCTGATAGTCTTAAACTAGGATAGGAAGTATTCAACAACGCGACGATTCGACCACTCACCAACTCAGGTTACCTGGCCCCGCCATCTATTCTGATCAACAGCCATAGAACTAACTACTGAAACAAAACTGTAATGAAATCAAACTTAAAGAAATAATTGACACCTGGTTCAGCAGCTAGAATTCGCATCGTGTTTCTGTTTGAACTATAGTTATCTGGTACTATACTTAATAATTAGAATGATAGATTGCTCATACTCTCTGAGCATAGGTAGAACCAGGACCAACGTTCTAAAGTTGGCTGGATTCCCAAACTTCAGGACAGTGCATGCATGTATTCCAAGTGTGGCTCATTTCAATAGAAGAATCTTCAAATTTGTGGTCCGAGTAGGTCATTGTGAATAGCAAGGAAAATGATTAGAAAATGTTGGTAAAAAAAGCTCTCTCTCTGCGCGAAGAGAAGGCAGAAGAAGCAGAAGAAGCACTCTGCACAAGAGTGTACCAGGGGCAAGTCTTTGGACAGAGTAAGCAGTCTTGTTGGTCGTTTTAGGGGGATATCGATTCCCCTCGGGACACAATTGAGAATGGAAATAAAGTACGTTGGGTTTATATTTCTATAAATTCGTCGTATTTCATAGTCTATCAGGCGATGCACGTAGCTCTCCGTGATTTACCAGTTGATATCGACCGGTTATTACTGACACCTTCTAATTTTTGCATCAAATCAGAAGAATTGTTCGAAAGTGGTAGAATAGACAAGAATATACTAGGTAGGTAATTGAAGATATATACATAGTTCTACGCATCAGTTTTAATGTGGAGGGAGAATGTTTGCGGGGTATTTATGTACAACTGGAACTGGGTTTAGTGCTGTAAGCCGTGCCCGTGATACCGAAGCTGGTACCGAAACCTCGCGACAGTAACCTTAACCATTCAACGACACCTCCAAGTAACACATATTTAATTATCAGTGTCGTCGTTGATATGCAAAAAAGCAGCATCATTGGAGCCAATGTATTGAAGAACCAGACTTCAATAGTGGCCTTTATTAAAACAGTTATGACATTGCAATTATAGTGTTTGGTGAATCCTCGCAAACAATTAATT
Source organism: Lanzia echinophila (assembly GCA_000812885.1). NCBI lineage: Eukaryota > Fungi > Ascomycota > Leotiomycetes > Helotiales > Rutstroemiaceae > Lanzia > Lanzia echinophila. Next base: position 14,830 of record JWJA01004853.1, read on the forward strand.
GATTTGCTTCACAATCCAGTCCAACTAAGCTCTATCCACCTACCCACCAAACCAACCCATCTATCATGGCATCTTCACCAACACCCCCGACGAGTCGCTCCCAAGCATCGATAGCCTCTGTCAACCCCCCAGAGGATGTGGCGACTCACGAAGATATTCCTCTTGAGACATTAGTATCGCATCTTCTCGCGGCCAAGCGTTCTTTATCCTCCATAAGCACGGTTTATCGAGCAAACGAAATCGTCACCTCGGCGAGAGCCGCTTTGGAAGATAGCGTGGTGCTGAATGCGCGGACAAATTTCTTAAGGAATGGTATCAATGAGCAATACAGGTTGTTGAAGAAAGTTAGAAATGGTGTGGAAAGCGTATACAATAATGGGCAGAAGGATTTCAAGGTACCCTTCTGATCTGTAGATTGGTGGAGTTACAGGGCTGACATTTATTCTCTGCAGAATGTGATACGCACGTTGGATGCGGCGAATGCTCGTTTGGAATCTACAATGGATGTTCTACGTTCAACGATGGTGGAAGCGGCGTTTCGGCCAGAGGGAGAGGAGCCTAGGAGCCTGTTGGATTTTGTTGATGAACAAGGCGTTGAGACTATGCGAGATGGGTTGAAGGAATCAATACGAGAATCGAAGGTATGGAGATATTTTGAGGAATAAAGGCAACAATTTTTCAGGGGCTAATTTCTAACTATAGGAAGCGCAAACCGAATTCGATTCCTCAATCCTATCCTTCGATAATGATCTTCGCAGCCTCAAATCCGCCATGGCACCTCCTAAAGGTTCTGCATCACCGTCTTCAAATGCTTTAACATCTCCCATACCCGAACACCTCCACGACCTCGAAGCCCATGCTCAAGAAATGGCCTCTTTACTGACTTCTCTCTCCAATCACTTCGACCTCTGCGTAAATGCCATTCGTCATACCGAAGGTGGTTACGCTGCTGTCAGAAATGCAGCTTCGAACCCACCTCCTGGTGCAGAACCAGTCTCAGTCTCCGGCGTGATGACAACCTCCCACGACGAACTGCATGATGCACCCATCAGCGACGAAGAAAGGCACGAAATGCTTACAATTCTGTTGAATGATGCCGCAGAAGTAGAAGATGTTGTTATGGAGCTGCGCGATCGGCTCAGCGAAATGGAAGATAAACATGCCTTAATACTCGAGCACGTCTCCTCACTCACTCAATCGTTCAATTCCATAAATAATGCGTACAACATTCTCGAGGGAATTGGGATGCAATTATCGCGGTATATAATAGCTAGTTCCGACTTTCGAGCGCGATGGGAAGAAACTAAGATGCAAATACAAGAACAGATGGAGGAGTTGGAGGGAATGCGAGTTTTCTACGAGAATTATCTCTCGTCGTACGATGGGCTTATTCTGGAAGTTTATCGACGCAGACAATGTGAGGAAAAGGCAAGAACCATTGCGCGGAAAGCGATGGAGCAGATTGCGAAGATCTACGAGGCAGATATGAAGGACAGACAGGACTTCAAGAATGATGTAGGGGATTACTTGCCGGTGGATTTGTATCCGGGGATCAATGCTGCGGCTCCTAGGTGGGAGTTTCGTTTGTTGGAGGAAGATGAGGGCTTTAATAGTACACCCATGTTGGAGAGAGAGGTGGTGGAGGATTCCAGTCAGAGAGAGAGTGAGAGGCAGAGAAATGGATGATGGATGATCCATTGTTATCTGGGGAAATGGGTGATTCGATATATTCTTGCTATGTATTTTAAGCCATGAATTTTAAGCCATGATATATTGTAGTACGCGGCGAAGATTTTGATATCGAATTCTAAATATTGAATTTGCTTGCTTGATGAGTTTGATGGAAATACCTATGCATGGTTTTAAATAGATGGAAAATAAAATATGAATCCAAGATTGGGGTTGCTTCCTTGTGGGTATTGGAATTAGAATCATATAGGAGGCCTGAGAGGAAGGTTGAGGGATTGTGTGGTTGGGTTTATTGAGTCACCAGGTGATATTAATATCGAAGTCCATGGGTGGGTGGTGATATTAACGAGGTTGATGATTGTAAGGGGGTTATTTCAAGTTATTAGCGGTGGTTGGGAATGGTAATGTCTACGCAGCTGTTTAATTACTTCTCCCGGTGAGCTAAGGTATTATTAGGGAGTTGGTATTTCCCGGTGAGGATTCTTTTACTCTTAGCGAGCCTATACATTTTCACTCTAGAAAGGACTCCTCCCGGTGACTCGGAGCTATCTTTTTTTTTAATTTGTTTCTTAGTAATTGTAATGATCACAAGAAACAAGAAATCTTTCGATAAAACCAACTTTTCATTGCTAAGTATTATAAAAACTTTTAATAATTCTCATCTAAGCCATACTATCTATAAACTCCCTATATCAATTTACCATCCAACTCCAACATCAAATATAAAAGCAAAAGACAAAGAAGAAAGTAAACTATACAAATTTAACCCCCTCCCCCCGCCGATCTATCTATCCACTACCAACAACCTCTCCAAACCACTGTCTTAAAACCCCCGCCAACACACCAGGCAATTCTCCCACATCCCCAACCACAACATAATATCTAAAAGGGAAAGTATCTAAATACCTCTCAATCTTAACTTCACTCCTCCCCGTCATCTCATTCTTCACAAACTTCGCCTCTTTCAAATCCAATACGCTCTCTCCCTTCTTCTTCGTCCTCACATCATCCATAATAACAAACACCATCAGAATCCTATCTTCCTCTGCCTCTCTCAATAATCTACGAATAGGATCATGCTCCGAGGAACTACACACACCATCCGAAATAACCAATCCTATTTGCCAAAGATCCGCCGGCGACGACGAAGCTTTCTGACGCGCATCTCGGAACAACTGAATACTTTCACTCACAAGTCTCGTGATATCAGTTCTTGATTGTTCGAATCCGAAATTCTCAAACACGGCTGGTCCAGATTCGGAACTGAATGGCATGTCGAAATCATGCGCCACTTTAACATTCTCACCGAATCCGACGACGCAGATCTCGCCAACTTCCAGCATGGCAAGTGAGCGAGATATCATAACGAGGGTTTCCATGGCGAGGCTGCCGGACCCGGATTCGCCCATGGATTTGGAATCGTCAACTGCGAGCATAATTTGGTAAGATCGTTTGGAGGGAATGCTGCGTCGCATCCAGATTTTATCGCGTTTGAAAGAAGATGCGATGTAGGGAATGATGCGTTTGATGTTGAGGCGTTTACCGGTACGGAAATCGCCGCGCATCTTGGTGGCGAGAGTGGGGGCTAGGATGAGACGAAGTTGTTCGGTGAGTGAAAGGGATAGAGGGCGCGTGATAGACTCGTAATGAGTCCATTGGGCGCGTGCATCGGCTGCCGATCGGACGGATATTGTTGAGGTAGGTTCGAGATGAGTATTATCCAGTTTAGTGTCAACTTCTTCGACGTCGGATTCTAGATCTTCTTTGGCTTGAGCGTGGGTATTGTCTACGTCTTCATCCATGTCTGCTTTTGCTTGATGGATGGAAGCTCCGGCTCGACCTTCATAGGCATTTGAAGTTTCTTCTGGCTGAGGACTGTCATCTTCTAGATCCATGACGTCGTCTTTTTCAGTGGCAGTATCTTCAACCTCATCAGGCTGGAAGGTTTCTGGCATATCTTGAGTTTCAGTGTTCACTGCCATTGACTCATCAACAGCATGGGCTTGTTCTTCAGTAGCGGTTCCCAAGGCTTGAGTATCTGCTTCCGCTTCATCATCTTGTAGATGCTGGAATTCATTGCCCTCCGCACTCATGTCAATGTTTTGTTCTGGAGCTTGGTCTTTTGGCTCGGTAGGTTCTCTGATTTGTGATTGTTGACGATGCCATTTCTCGAGCGCATCTCCAAGTTTTTTAAACGGTTGAGCTGCAGAACTGTCTTGAGTTTCGTCTTGCGAATCTTGTGGTGCATCGCCCGCTGCTTGTCGGCCTTTCTCACCCTCCTCTGCTGCTGCTTGCTTATTTTCAGAAGAATCGCCTCCTTTTCCACCGTCATCTCGATGAGCCTTGCTATTAGAGTCGGCATCTTTGTCTGCCTCATTATCGTCCTGGTCTTCACCAACGCCCTGGACATCACTCGGAACTGCATTGTCCGTATCAGCTGTTGCTTCGTCGGCCTGATCACGCAACAGGCCTTCTTGATCTTCGGGTTGCTGCTCTTCCGATTCTTCCTCGGCCTTTTCTCCCGCATCTTCAGTCTTTTGACCTTCTTCATCTTGGTCTTCGTCCAAATCAATGATATCCATATCGTCAACCATTTCTTGATCTTCTTGGCCATCAGCGTTTTCGGCATCAGCTTCCTCTTTTCCATCATTTGCAACTTCATCTGTGTCTTTCCCTTCATCTTCCATATCCGGCAAATCATCCATACCATCATCACTACCATCGCTTTCGTCTTGCTCATCTCCATCCATTTGCATATCTTCAGGCAAGTCCAACGCCTCTCCTTCATCTGCATGTGGGTCATGCTTCTCTACGTCGTCCTGTTGCTGAACTTCTTCACTTTGCTCAGCCCCAGCCATTTCTTCCTCTTCCTCTTCACCGTCTTGACCTTCACCCGCTTCCTTGTCGTTTTCTTGGGCAGCGACTTGTTCATCTTTGCTGGCTTTTCCTTTTGAATCATCTCCCTCTTGGTCCTTTTCAGCCTGTTCATTGTCTCCATCCCACATCTTCTCGTCGACGGCTGTAGGATCCAAATCATCAACATCGCCAGCCTCTTCATCCATTTCATCACCATCTTCTTCTTCGTCGCCTGATCCTTCTTCATCATCAGCCTTCTCTTCAGCATCCCCCATTTGCCCTTCCATTTCACCATCAGCCATATCAACGGCATCCTGTTCATCTTCAATGTCTCCCTTTTCATCCTGGTTCGGTTCTTGAGCTAGTTCATCGAGGTCTTCATCGTCTTGAATATCTTTGCTAATATCCTCGGCACCTTCTCCATCACCAAGGCCAGTGCCACCTTCAAGTTTCTCTGTCGTGCCATCTTGCGCATCGGACTTCTTCGATGGTGTACAGAATCCTTGAGATGCAATTTGACTGAATGTTTTTGAAAGTATGTAGGAGGTTTTACAAGTAGATCGATGCAGCTTTGCGTATCGAGAAACGCTCTCTTCTAACGTGTTGTAATATTGTTGCACAATTGGAAGTGCGACAGCAAATAAAGCACCGGCAGATTTACTTGTTTCAATATTTTCGAGATCCAGATGTCGCAGTATATTGAAGGATTGATTCAGTTGTTCTTTGATATCGTCGCAGTGAAGAGCTTTGAATCCGACTGCCAAAGCATTGTCGCTCTTGACAAGCCAATTTGGGTCCTCGGTTGAGCTTGGCAGATCGTCAAAAGATTTGTGGTATTTTTCAATAGCAGCTAGAATAGAATTGCAAACGGTAGAGAGCTTTTGGTCGAGTTCAGTAATCGTGGATTTGGCGGACGGGTTCGAAACAGAGGAAGATGTAATATTAGTCCAAGGAAGGATTTGGGTGAGAATGAATTCTAAGTCTTGGCGCTGCTCACTCAGTGTCGTCAGCTCAGCTATGAAATGCTCTCTGGCATCATCGATAGCTCGCTGGAGTTCTTGTCGTTCCGATGAAATGATGTTCGGCGGGAGATCTGACAGAGAAGTCCATCTCTTTGCTAAATCGGCAAAAATATTGCTCCATGAGGATAGATTGTCGAGGATAGGTTTGGAATCGGTCTTGCCAAGTTTAGCGTGTATACCAATTAGCTGCATACCGGCACCCAGAATGTTTGGCAGCCATTGCAGGAATCTTTTATGGTTTGAGATAGTGCTTGTAGTATTGATGTTGTAAACCTCCGGTGCCCAAAGTGCTTTCGCCAGCCTGACAACGTTGTCCAACTGTGCCACGGTTACCATTGCGTTCGCGAGGACATTTCGTTGGTTTAGCAGAAGTTGTAAGAGTCCTTCCAGGAATCCAGTACTTCGAGCAACCTCAGCCCCACTCAAGTCCTCAGAATGCTGTCTTGAGGCCTCTCTGGTTCTCGGTGCAAGCTCAACGGCTTTATGAAAGTAGTACTCGACGTCAAGGTAGCTATCGGAAGAAATGTGCTCCGTGTTTGCAAGCACAATAGAAAGAGAGTCTTGTTTGGACAATGCATTAACACCCAGGTTATATTTGATTCCCATTTGTCGGAGGTCCTTCAAAGTATCCGCAAAAAGTTTTCTTTTTCTTGATTTCAGATGTTTCACTGTATCTTTGTTGTCTTCTGTAAGAACGGACGGAGTGGCCTTCTGTAGTTCTGCAGTTGAGGTGATGATGTTTTCGAGGAATGCCTCAAGATAGCTAGATTCATCAACTGCTGCAGGAGGTGCCTGGCATTTATCCACCATCATACTGACAGTTTGTGAAACGTTAATGAATCTCTTAGGTTTTTGTGTCCAGTTCGGAATTGTAGAGGCGCATAAAGCTAGAGCTGATTGGTCAACGGTCGGAAATTGTCTATGTGATTCATGGGGCATCTCATCAACTTGCGATACATTATCTGGAAGTCCTTGCTTGATGACCGAATCCATGGGCTGGCCAAGAAGAGCGCGATACTTTCGCACAATTTTAAAGAGTTTATGATGCGACCTCTTAGCACTGTCACGTAAAGCAACAATATTTGTATCTTTCCAGCTTGCGAGGAGCAATACGTCTCGCATCGCCTTCTCCAGTGACACCCGATTTTTCTTGAGACTCTCGTGGACTGGCTTCTCGTAGCGCGCGTACAACACAATGAAGTTTGCGAGCGCATTGCGGATTATCGACATGGAGGGATAGTCTAGCATCAAAAGCTCCAAGTGCTTCTGTAATTGCTTTAATAATCGAAGACGCTCCACATACTGCCCAACTATTGCGGTTGAAAAGTACGATTCAAGATCTTGTAGGAGTTTTTGAGCGTAAGATTTAAGCTCGACAATTGATTCCGACATTGATAGTGGTGCTGCGATAATGACTTGATATGCAACAAACCACCACGATCTAGCATCGTCGTCACAACTCTTATTTTCCATATCAAAGAGTTTTGACCAAGTCGTCAACTCGAGGCGGCGCCAGCTTACAATGGTCGCAGTCAGACTATCGTAAAGTGCGAGTGCTGAATTAGCACGACTTGCCCATCCACCAAACTGCCATTCGTGCATAAAACCATGGACCTTCTCCACTTTCGTAATAATCTTCGCCAATGGTTCTGTATGGCGAAAGCGGAGGAGTTCAATACAAGATACCACGACATCTTCCAATGGTTGCATGTGTCCAATTTCATCAATAGCTTGGAGCTCCTTAAAACGTGCTTGAATTTGGTGTACCAAGTTCACTAGCTTTCGACTTTCTGGAAGGTTTGCGTCGGTGTAGAAATTATACTCTGCTGGTACTACGGCGTCTGGCCTCAGAGCATCGATGTGTTCATTCAACAACAAGAGTGAACCGGGTAAAATAGCCCTAACTAGCTTTCTCTCTTCGGGGTTGTTCTGGTCGCCGTTGATTTTACCAATCTGGGTTGAAATATGTCTGATCAGAGACATAATACTCTCCGATGGCGTTGCATCGCTCAAGAATATATCACTATGGGCGCGGGCAAGTTTAACCGCAGTGTGTCTCACGTTCTGTTGAGATGAAGTACTATGTGGTACACTTTCGCTATCGTCGTCATATGAGGGGAAAAGCTCGTTGAACTGTTCTTGGTCGACATCATCCTCGTCTTCTGCGCTACCTCTGAATCGGTACAATCCAGACCTGGACTCGGCCTCGTGACGATCAGACTCAAGCCTTTTGGTCCATTGTTCGTAACATGAGTGGAAGCACGTGAAGAGACTTTGGCGGGTTTCTGAATCCCATGATTGGAGTGACTCAATCGATGCAGTAGTGGACGCCATTTTCAAGTAGTCCATGGATTGATCTTTGACAAAGTCGTCATCGAACGCCATTGGTTCACCCCCTAAGAATGGTGCCACTTTGCTCAGAGCTATTATTTTCGTGTCTTTGGCGGAAGAAATCTTGGATACCACGGTTGCGATATGAAGTCCAATTTGTAAGCATCGGAGCATGCTTATAATTGGCGTTGTTAGATCTCTATATGCTTGAAATCTTTCAGAGAGGCGTCGAACAATTTGAACTATGTTGTTTTGTATCAATTTTAACTCTTGTAAGATAGCGCCATTACCACTGGTGAAATATTGGTGGACTTTTGATGCAATGCTAGGGGAACTGAGAACAATCTTCAACAGATTTTTGAACTCGCCTTGGAGCTTGTCTAATTCAGAAATTTCTGGGCGATAGATCTGTTCCAATGTCTTTGGGGGTTCTCCCATCTCTAGGAGATCTGCTTTCACAATTTCGCATCGAAGGTTCGATTCTTGGCCAGAAAAAGTACTTTCGAAGTTTTGAAGAGCTCCGAGCTTATCTTGTAGCTGCCGAATCACTTCCTCGTAGCGCTGTCGTTCCAGACGCTGTCGTTTATCGGGATCAAATGCTCTGTCAGGGACGTAAACCGCGATGCACCCAATAGCAAAATGAATCCACGCTAGAGCCGAATATTCCATGCAGACATTAGGTTGAGCTTTGGCAGCCTCAATTGCAACTATTGCCTTATCAAAATCGCTATTGATATCTGCACTGAGTGTGAGAGGGGCGCCATGCTTAGTTCGACGCGAGGTGAATTCATAAAATTCGCTCAAATTAAATGGTGCAAGCTTGATTTCTGACGAGACACTTTCCATCACAATTTGGTAATCAGCCTCTTGCGCGTCGCCATGCGCTTGGATAACGTTAGAAATTAATTGAGAGAGCACTTGGTTCATGTCCATGGGTTGATTGCGACATAAAACATCGCTAGCTTTGGCGATCTTTTCACCCATAACAGGCAATTCCGTTTCGAGCAGTCGCAGAGATTTCAGATCCACATCATCGATCTTGTTTATTTCATGTAGAAGATCGGCTGAGAAGCTGTCCGTAATAGTTTGGAGACCTTCATCGCGACCCCAGAGGCAATCGACGTCTTGTAGCAGCCAAGAACTTTGGTTCGCAACGCTCAGTCTCATCTGCGAAGTTGTGGGGTGATCAGCCAAAACGATGGACTGAATGTCAACCGCCTGAATAGCCCGTTGGCCAGATCTCATCGCCCCAAGAACTTCAAATTGCCTCAGTGCTTCGAATTGATTGTGGAAAAATGGCTTGATGTTATGCTCTTCTTTAGAAATGCTACTCTCAAAGCTGTCAAGTTCTGATTTTAATGTCTCGACAAGGACAGCACCGTCCACATTTGAGGAAAGAACAAGATGATATGCTTTGACCAGCGACATCATAATGCCACCAAGATCGGTCACCGAAATAGTGGCATTCCATCGCAAGGCATCAAATCGAGCGGCTAAAGTCTCCATCTGCTCAATGACCTGCATGACTTCGATATTGGGCACGACAAGCGGACGAAGTTGCTTCCAAAGTACCTCCATACTGAGTCCTGTGGTCAACTGAAAGCCGGAAGCAAAATGCATCTGGAGACTAGAGCCGAAGTCCTTTATAATGGGATCAAAGTCATTGCGCCAAGGGCATTGCGTGGCAAGTCTTTCCAAAGTTGCATTTCCAATGGCTAGATGGGCTTGGAAGGTCGCTTCTTCGAATTTAGGAGCAGTAACTAGATTGAAGGTCTCCCACCAATATCTCATGAGATACACAATAACTTCCTTTCGGAACTGTTCAAGTGTTAGTTGTGAAAACTAGAATATTTGAATCAACTTACTGTCCAATAATCTGTCTGGGAAACAAAGGAGTTTAGATAGGCATTGAAGTATTTCAGGGTTTCGATCAAGAATTCGGAGACTCTGATTGTAGAATCTTTCGCGACCGTGGCTACCCGTCCGCTGACCATAGAGCGTTGGAGACGATTCATCTGAGATGGCTTCAAGCCTTGAACTGATGCTTCTTGGTTTTGATATGATATTAAGGCCGAAGAGATTTGGAGTTTATACTCTAAACAAGTGGCAAGCCAGTAAACTTGTGTGGGACCGACTGCATACTCGAGGAGTGCCAACAAAGGAGTATTTTGGAGAGGGTGGATAATCTACAATTTTTATTTCTTCTATCAGTACATTGTATAGCTATGAAAGGGACTGCACGGTCACTAACCTGTGCGTCACCGAAGCCTGCTGGTAACAAGGTCTTCTTCGCAACTTTCTCCAACATATCCCCGACTGCTCGTCTGAACTCATGATAGTCTTCAGCGTGATAGATTTGTATATATTTCTGAGACAATAGTGAAAAGTGTATTTGGGATTCGCCAAGTTGCGTATGACGTTTTTCAATTGCTTTAGCATATCTCGATAACATAGGCAGATCAGACCATGACAAATTTTCCAGGGAGATTGCGGAAATCAAATCTTTTTGATGTGTAGTGGAGTTCTCAATTTCCAAAATTTGTGAAACTTGACGATATCTTTGAAGTGGAGCTTCGGGTCGCGCAAGATTAAGGCCAGTTGTCACACAGGCAGCGTGCGCTGGAGAAATAGGCTCAAGAAAGACTTCAATAGCACGATTTCTCATGGCACGAGATAGCTCACCAAAGCGGGGATCCATCGTTAAGAATATTCGAAAATCACGATGCGGTTTGATAACCTTAGGTTCTCCATCAGGACCACAGTGCTCGTTGATGCTTAGGAATCCATTTGGTTCAAGCAATGAGTTTAGTCTATCCAGTACAGAAGCACTGCAAAGATTAGCATTATCAAGAACCAACCACTTCCCTTGTTCTAATGCCTTGATCAAGACACCATCGACCCACTCGAACCTAGCATTCTCAAGTGCCATCGGGCGACTAGCAAAAGTTTCGCACGTTGCTGCTAAGTTTCCAAACTCCGGCATTGAAGTACTTTGCTCTAGCGACCGAAGGTGCTGGGCAACTTTAGTAAATGTGGAAGAGGACATGACACCATCCATTCTCAATAGCTCGACAAGTTGGATCGCATCTTCAGGTACTCGTGCAGGCAGAGCATCTAGCACACGGCTCTCCATGAAAGTGACAAGTTCTTGAATGAAGGCACTAGCGGACCGCTGAGGATCAACTTGTTCAAATCCACCTACAAGATCCATAGTGTCAATATCGGAATTCAAGGGAAATATCGTAAGAGATTTGCCGCTGACAGCGGCAATATGCTCAAGAATCGTGGATTTTCCAGAGCCGGATGCTCCGACCAAGATACATGGAAAACTTTGTTGAATGCACATCATGATAGATTCCAGTTCCGGAAGACGGTTGACCATCTCAACACTGGGAATAGCCAGTCGTTGAATAAGTGGGTCTCTTTCCATGTATGATATTCCAACTTGATAGGCCGTCGAGCTCATGTTGTGGAAGAAATGACGGAACGGAACCTTGCTGTTGAATATTTCAGTAAAGATATTGTCGAGTTCTTGACGATCTTTTGTTGTTCTGAAACGTTGTCGAAATATCAAGTTGAGAAAGTCAGCTGGTGCTCTGCCAGTAAGGAAAGGCGCGCCAGAGGTTAGTAGATGCAGCCATCGAAGAATATCTCGTAAATTGAACTCCCAAGGACCACCTTGGGTGCCAAATCTTCGCTTGTGCACGATGTCATCTTCAAGCTTTGTCACAAAACGGATCACAGCTTTAATCAATCCATGGTCTACAGTAGGGAAATTGTGGTGGCAGATTAGCTCGAGATCATCGTTTCTAAACACGTCAGCATAGACTACAGTAAATCGATTGACGAAAGAACTTGGGAGACCCTTCCTACCACCACCCTGATGATGTGGATTTTGAGCAGCGAAGACAGAGAAATTAGGATGTCGCTTAAAGGTTTGATCTAGTTCTGAGATGTAAACTTCTCCACGATGATCAAGACAAGCATTCAACCCTTCGAGTACCGACTGGGACGCTAAGTTCATTTCGTCTAGCAGCACCCACTCTCCACGTTGCATCGCTTGAAGGAATGGAGCATCGCGCCATGCAAAATGTCCTGCGTCAGCGCCTTCGACGGGCACATCGGAACCAAACAGATCCATCAAGTCAGTCTGTTCGGAAAGATTGATTCGAGTTAATGGTCGATTGCATGCACGCGCGAGTGCAGCGATCAGCGTCGTTTTTCCAACACCAGGGCTGCCCTCAATAAGGATTGGCTTCTGCACTTGCAGTGCCCGAAGTACCCTCATAGCATTTAATTTTGTGGTCGGAGCATTGAAGGCAAAAGCCGCGTCGACGTTGGATCCGGGTTGTTTTGGAATACTGAAGCCACCTATACTGAGCTGAGATGGTTCGTTGCTGATTTCCACGGCAGTAGAGTATATCGACATGGTATCATAACCCAGCAAGCTTGTTAACTTTTGTAGACACTTCGTTCGTTCATCATCGATAGTCTCTGGGTTCAGTGCCAAGAGAGCCGCTGGATTTGCGCCTAGAGTATCGATGTAAACCATGGCCGCGCCGTGAACAACAGAATAATGTGGGTTATCAGTAGTATGTCCATTCATGAATTTAATCCATGCCAGAATATCACGAACGGATATTGACGTTGAAAATGTAGAACGATAGGTTTGCCCAAACCACTCAGCAAATTTGACCATAGACTGAGAGAATTGCTTGAGATCAGGATTCAATTTGGCTTCAACGATGTGGGTAACATCTTCATGATCCGACAATGCAGGTACCCAAATCTCAGTGAACCGATTTCGGAGGGCGGGCGACAATTCTCTCTTTCCGTAGTCGCCACCAGGATTCATCGTTGCGAAGAATTGGAATCCATCGGCAGCTGTAATAAAGGAATCATCGATACCTTTCTCTGCAAGTAGGATCGTTCGATGGGATTCCAACACAGAATTCAATCTTTCTAAAACCGAATCGTCTGCGAGAGATATTTCATCGAGCAGGAATAATTGGCCCTCTTTCATAGCTTGGACAAGGCTACCATCCGACCATTCGAAAAGAGCCTTTGCTTTAATTTGGTTGCCTGCAATGCGAGACCGTATATCACTAGGCACTTGAGCCAAAGTAGCTTCTGGCAAAGATTGGTATGTCGCTAATAGAGCGTCGAGGTTCTCGGAAAGAGCTTGTGGTAGACCGGCAATATTCAAACTGTGCACAATATCTTGCTTGAGGTGCTCCAACACACTGGCCCGGTTACGGACTGGTCGTTGTGCACCTATCAAGTCTCCAGTCTCTGTGTTCTGGTGAGCATTTACAATATGCAATTCTTTTCCAAATGCCTCAGCTAGCATTTGACATACAGTTGTCTTGCCACAACCTGTCTCGCCTACTAATAGCACCGGCTCGTTATTGCGAAGCGCATGGGCCACTAAGACATAAAGTCTACGCATTGCTTGGGTCCAAACTACACCTTGAGAATTTGTAGTTGAATTATAGGCTTGGATTTCAGGGAGGTTACTGCTATAGAGCTCATCCACATTAATCTGGACCTTCATCACTCTCTCGATAATTTCTTTGACTGCTAACCTTTCCTCGGCATTCCGAACACGTTCAGCAAGAAGCATATACCCGTTCGCGGCAAGTTGCTCTCTATTGTCGGCATCTCTCAGTGCCCATCGAAAGAGATCTCTCAATGTTGCAAAACTATCCTTTTGTTCGAAAAGACGCGTTGATTGTCGAAGACGCGAAAGTTCCTTGTATACAGCAACAATTCGCCGACAATCCGATGGAGCAACCTTTTGGCTGCGTTTCTCCAGAATGAAATCAAGCTCATCCTCAGGAATGTCATCGAAATGAAGCTCCAGAAAACGATTTCTGAAAGCACGGGATAATGTTTTTCGTCCACCATAGAGTCCTGGCGGATTTTGAGTCGCAAAAAGCATGAAATTGTCATGTGGCCGAACAATCTCTTGCGTCTCGGGAATGAGTAGTTCACGGTTGTCGTCTAGTAGACGGTTGAGGGCCTCTAAAACATCAGTCGGGGCTAGATTCAGCTCGTCGAGAACAATCCAATGGCCTTGGCGGAGAGCTTGCACAAGCAAGCCTTCCTGAAAACGTAGCCTTCCATTAGAGTCTGAAACATATGTGCCGAGATATTCTTGTAAATCAGTGTGCTCATGGTTGTTGATTCGAACAAACTTGTTACCACTAAACTTGGCAAGATATTCTATCATGCTGGTCTTTCCGGAAGAAGTTGGTCCTTGAATCAGGACCGGGAATCGGCGGGTCGACGTGGCACGAACTAGATTCAGCATATTACGCTCAACGAACGGTGTGATGATGTAATGAGGTTGTTCTTGAGGCGCCTCATACCCTTGCAGCATCCAGTACTGTCGATCCCTCTTCTTGTTCATAAATCGTACGTATTGTTTTCCGTCCTCCGGATGCCTCGGAGTTTGGGCTAATAAAGCCTGAGGATTGCCATGACTATCCAAGAGATGGTGTTCGATTAGAGGCATAAGCATTTTCTCCGAATCTCGATCGAGGAGGGTCAGAAATCCCATGGCAAAACCTTCGTATAGTGATCTGCGCAAGCCATACGAAGGTGCAATTTCAGTAACATAAGAAAGTACCCGGGTCAAAGTACGAAGACTAAAGTGCGGGACCTCGTTCGCACCATCAACAAGTCGCTTTTCCTGTGCCAACCGTTTTGTGTTCATATACAATCGTGCCACATCATGAGCAGCTCTATCATCGTTGCTACTTGATCCTTTTAGGTATGCTTTGATCACAGCGAGAAGATCATCCAGATTTCTATCTGGGCTTTCCACATACAACTCAGTGAACCTCGACCTTAGTCCCATGGGAAGATCACGCTTTCCAACATCTGTAGCGGGGTTCATAGCTCCAAAGATGCGGAAGTCAGGGTGAGCCTGTATCCTCTCAATTTCGCCTGTCTCTGATAATAGAATTGAAGGCGAGCCAGTTCCACCATGCAGAAGATCCGCAATACTCTCGAGTGTATCCGGCGATGCTAGATTAATTTCATCCAAAAGCACCCATTCTCCGTTGCGAGCGGCTTTGACAATATTACCTTCGACAAATGTAAAAGCAAAGCCCTTTGAACCAGCGGATAATTGAACATCAAACTGGTCTAGACTCTGTGAAAATCTGGCCCATCGTGGTTTTAATTTTAGTAATGATTGCAGCTTGGACTCCGTCTTCCGTCTTTT